>QEPC01003457.1:6692194-6741667 GCA_003113815.1 Sphenodon punctatus | reverse complement strand
CCTGGTCATGACCTGGTGCTGGTCCACCAGTGAATTATGTGATCAAGGAGGATCAACTCCATGGCCTCACAGAAGTCTAGGATTATGGTAGATATAGTGCTGATCCCCACTCCAAAGTGCTGCGCTACCGACCTACAGGAGTCTGGTGTTGCCAGGGACCATATGGTGATGGCAGAATGCTGTACCACAGGGATGGGTGCCCACATGTTGGTGCGACATCGCACCAGCCATGGGGAGAAGCAGTTCACAATCCTCATATATAGAGCACGTTCCATTCTGAAGTTGTTATGCCATGCCTCGTTATCCCACTCAAAGATTAGAAGGTTAATTTTATTGGCTAGACTTAACTTGTTTCCCTTGATCTTCTGGAGGGTAGATACAGAGGGATCCCAGTGGAGGAGAGAATATGCCAGTGTAACTTAAAACAAATCGACACGATGAAGCATATCCTATTGGAATGTTTGTATTTTATGGTGGCCTGTAAGAGGTACATCGACCCATTGATTGCTCCCTTGCCAGGAAGAACTGCGGAATTCTATGTTAGTTTCCTCCTGGGTGATCGTGTTGTTGCTGTTACAATGAAAGTGGGACAATATTTGTGGGCAGTTCATGTTATAAAAATGAAACTGAAAATGGTAGATGATTTCTAGGAAGCAAATATGCGGCTTGATACATTGTAAGTTTCCCCTGAGTGTCCCGAAAGGGTACAGGATGGATAACTTCTAGTTTATGGATACCTTTATTAGAGATATTGGGTTCTGTATTATGTAACAGCAAATGGCCTAGAAAGGAGGATATGTATGTGTGTATAAAGGAATCGTGTCATTGGCATAAGTAGGGTCATGCTAGACTAAATATTCTATCTGCTGATATACTATTTTCGCTGTTTAGGTTGCTCCTAGGAGTCAAATGCTGCCGACATAAGCCCCAGGAGGGGCCAGGAGACCAGACCCTGTTTTAATATTTTTAGCGTTTTAATGTTAGTTTATTTGTGAAATTGATTAAAATTGTTGGTCAACCTTTATGTATTTATTTTATTATTGGTACAATGCTTGTATCGAATTTTGTAAAATTTTGTAAAGGCCTGTGGCCAACAATAAATACTACCTACCTACCATTATCCCACTCATCGAGCACCCTTGACCACCATTGTTGGGCTGCTTGGGGAACAATCCAGTGGGCGATGGACATGGCCAGGTAGATCCCATTGGTGGATGCAGTGATGCTCCACTGCAAGTTCCAGGTGATCCTCCGCAGCTGACCATTGTTCTGACGCCGTACTGAGATGATCTGCCTTACTGAGCACAGCTGTGACAGTGACAGGAGGCCAGCCATGTGCTGATTGTTCCTGAATGAGCTCTGGAACATTCTGGCCTGTTGCTCGAGCAGGGCCAGAAGAATCAGCATCTCTTGTGTAGCTCTACACCACCTATAGTGAGGAGCTCGTGCTGCCAGAACCACTCCACGATGCAGTGGAGTAGGCAGCTTCGGGAGGCTACCTGCACCGCATCCATGGTGCAGTTCACAACAAGAATGAGAAGTAAGGTTAACTCAACCACAAGGGTTTTGTATACTGTACTGCGTGGAGGCAAACTAAGGCCGAGGAGCCACTGCCTAATCCCTATGTATATAGACGCCCACTTGTGACCTCTCTGTTGTAGACACACCCCTAGCCAGTGCCATAGACAGTATGGTCTCTTTAATATGACTATTGGGTTATAGGCCTGCAGCTACCCTCCCTGTAGCATTGCTTTTCAAGATGTAGCCACTGTCTATGTGTGCCTCATCCCCTTCATAGCTCCAGCATTAATTCCTTTATTTCTTGGACCTACTCGGTCATGTCTGCTACTGGATCTGGCTTCTGTCCTCATTTCCAGAGCTATCCTGGGACTGGTGTGTGGAGTGTTTGGGCAACCATGACCCTGGCAGATCTGTGGCACAGAGGTGTCAGCCCCGGTGGTCGTGGTGGGGCCTTACGGGCCAGGAGGGCTCAGGTGCCCCCCCTCCCCGGCCACTGTCTTGGACCCGATGCCTCAATGTGGGCTCGCAGCAGGAGAGGTGCCGTCGCCGGTTGCTGAAGCAACTGACTCCGATGCTGGTGGTGTTGTGCAGCCCCTCGTGACTCCGCAGGAGGCAGGGTCACGACCAGAGCCGTTGCACTCCTGGAACGTAGGGGGGCGTGCCCTACGCTTGATAAGCTGGCGCAGAGAGCTTCCTGGCACCGGAAATTGGAGCTAGAAACTGGCCACTAAAGCTAAGTGATTTGGGTTGTTTATGGGGTATTGTGGAATGTATATTGTTTGGGTGGTGCTTGTGACTACTTAGGAATTGCGTTTAGAAAGTCTGCATCCTTTGTGTATCCCTTCCCTTGGTGTGTTTGGAATCGGCATCTGTGCATGTGTGTGTGAGTTAGTGTGGGTGTGCTAGCCCTTTCTCCTTTCCCGTTCCTAGAACCCCTCCCCCAGCCCCTGGCGTATGTAGTTCCCTTCTCCATCCCTCTTGCTCTGGGCCTTCATCCTCGTCCCCCACAACCTTCTACACAGATGTTCCATTCCCCGTGTCTCCCTGGTGTGAATGTTTGTGTGTAGACCTGTGGCGGGCTGTGTTCAGCCCTGAGCTTAGTCTCGTGCTCTGCACCCTATGATGATTGGGGTCCTGTCTCTATGAGACATATTGGGCCACAATACCATCCTGATGGGCATTATCTTCCTCCATGCCATGGGCAGAGCACTTGTGTGAATGTAGGATGTGTGTGGACTTGCGAGGATTTGCCCCCCGTGTCCTTCCAGCGCCTTCCCCGTCACCAGAAGGCGTCTACAACTTGGAGTCAGAGCCCATGCAGCTAGGCATCTCTCAAGGACCACTGTCAGCAGAGGAGCGGGAACGAAGACGAAAGTCCAGGGCTTGTTTCTACTGTGGAGGCACCAGCCATTTTATACATGAATGTCCATTGTTGCCCCCACAGCGCCGTGATTGGGGAAACACCAAGGGCTGGGATGGGCAGGGGTCATCCCGGCCATAGGACAGTACCCTTCCAGGTGGATCACGCAAGATCCCCACTTACAACTGCCCCTCGCTATTACCATTGAATCCGACCGCTCTCGTGTTGTATGGACACTTATTGACTCGGGGGCATCTGGGAACTTTATAGATCTGGGGTTTGCCCGCGCCTGTGCCCTCCCCTTAAAACCAAAGGCACACCCAGAGATGGTTCACCCTATCAATGGTTCTCCCCTTGTTTCGGATCCAATTACCTCCCAGACACCGCTGTTATTATGCTCCGTTGGGGACCACCAGGAGCACGCCATGTTTGATATAGTCTGCATCCCCATTTTCCCCGTGGTTCTGGGTATACCCTGGCTCCATCAACATGATCCCCATATTACCTGGAACCCAAAACGGATTCACTTCACATCCCCCCCATTGCACTCGGACCTGCTTGATTCCCAGACCTCAGAGGCAAGCAGCCCTCTGTGGGAGCACCAACCATACTGAAGATGACCTACCACATGAATACGGGGACTATGCTGATGTATTCAGCCCCATGCAGGCGGCAGAACTCCCCCCACACCAGGCTTACGACTGCCTAGTCAGCTCCTTCCAGGCATGGAGCCTCCATTTGGGCGGATCTACGCCCTGTCGACACCAGAATTAGGGTCACTTCGTCTATACTTGGAGGAGAGTCTACAAAACGGATTCATTCTACCATCTTCGCGGGCCGGAGCCCCCATCTTTTTCGTCGCCAAGAAAGATGGGGGACTTCGACCCTGTGTTGATTACCGGGGACTGAACTCGGTGACTGTAGAAAACCGCTGTCCCCGTCCTCTAATTCCGGAACTCATGAACCAATTACACGGAGCCCGTGTGCTTACTAAAGTAGACCTCCGAGGAACCTGGTACGCGTGCGGGAGGGTGACGAATGGAAGACCACCTTCTGCACCCATTATGGGCACTTCGAGTACCTGGTAATGCCGTTCAGTTTGGCCAACTCTTCAGCAACGTTCCAGCATTTTATAAATGACATTTTCCATGATGTTCTTGACCTATTCGTTATAGCTTATCTAGATGATATCCTGATTCATTCGACTTCCCTGCCACACCACGTTCACCATGTCTGACAAGTCTTGCAGCGCCTTCGGCAAAACAAGTTATACTGCAAATGGGAGAAGTGTGCCTTCCACCTTACTACAGTAGAGTTCCTCGGATTTGTGGTTAGTCCTGAAAGGGTCTCTATGGACACACGAAAGGTGGAGGCCATTCGTCAATGGCCCGCTCCCAAGGCTGTCAAGCCTCTCCAAAGATTTTTGGGGAGCACGAATTACTACCGCCAATACATCCCCAACTATGCAGAAATTACTAAGACCCTCAAGGCCCTCCTAAAGAAAAACCGAGAATACGTCTGGGGGCCTGAGCAGCAATACAGTTTTACATACCTCAAGGAGACATTCCTAACAGCACCCATCTTACAGCATCCTGATTTGAGCAAGCCCTTTCACGTCGAGGCTGACGCATCGAGTGAGGCCATAGGAGCCATCTTGTTACAGCTGTCCGCCGACAATGAGGCGCTACACCCCTGCACCTATTATTCCTGCCAACTCTCTGCAGCGGAACAAAATTATGCTATTTTTGACCGGGAACTCTTGGCAATTAAGGTGGCCTTTGAAGCATCGCGCCACTACCTGGAAGGGGCACACCATCCTGTGGCGGTAATCACAGACCACAAAAACCTCACCTTTCTTCAAAGTGCTCAAATTGCTAATGCTTGACACGCCCGCTGGGCCTTATTTTTTGCTCATTTTTCGTTTACAATACAGTACCAACCAGGAAAGCTGAATGTCCTGGCCGATGCCCTGTCACGCTATCAGGAAGGTCGCGACAGTAAACGACACCTCCAAGGCCCTATCTTAGAACCTAGGATATTTGTGGGTACTTACCTCTCTCAAGAACAACTGCAGTGGGCAACCGCAACAGAGCTCGCGTTAACTGACAACCTGTCCTACATGGCTAAAGACGGGCTTCTCAGAAAAGATGACTGTATTACGGTCCCTCCCTCCTGTAGGAGGCACATCTTATGGTCCCACCATGACGCCCTTCTTGCAGGACACTTAGGACCTAACCGGGCTTGTGATCTGATTTGAAGAACTTTTTGGTGGCCTCACTTGCCACACGATATACGTCATTACATTCAGCAGTGCCTTACCTGTGCATGAACCAAGATACCCCGGGTGGCATCGATGGGTCTCTTTCAGATAACCCCTGTACCCCAGGGACTGGCAACATGTGGGCATGGACTTTATAGTAGAGTTACCCCCGTCCCAGGGCTATACTACCATCTTCGTCGTCATCAACCACTTCACAAAGTTGGGCCATTTTGTGGCTTGTAAAGGCCTTCCTATGGCCCAACGCACAGCACGCTTATTCATCCGACACTTAGTTCGACTTCATGGGTGACCGATGGAGATCATCAGCGATTGGGGTTCCCAGTTTGTATCTCGGTTTTGGAAAGCCTTGTGCAAGGCCCTGCAAGTCACGCTGAAACCCTCCACCGCATACCACCCCCAGGCCAATGGATAAGTTGAGCACGTTAACCAAAATATTGAACAATACCTGCGCAGTTACACCAACTGTCTACAAGACAACTTGTATGCTTGGCTTCCAATGGCAGAGTTCACATATAACAACGCCCCAAACGCCTCTCTCAGAACCTCCCCATTTTGTGTAACATACGGGCTTCACCCACCTTTAGGAACATTTGACTTGTCCACTGTCCAAGTCCCTGCAGCCAGGGCTCTAGCTCAACAAATCCAGGAAACTCAAGCCTTAGCCAAGCATACCCTTGTCCAAGCCAGACAAAACTGTAAACGATATGCTGACAAACGGCATCGACCAGCTCTGTCATTCGACCCTGGGAATTTGGTGTGGCTGGACCGGCAGCATTACCCATTGGCCCGGCCCTCTTGCAAATTGGATGACAGGTACATTGGCCCATTTCCTGTACTTCACAAGGTCAACAATGTTGCCTACACCTTACGCCTTCCCCCTCGCCTGAAGATCCAGCCGACTTTTCACGTCTCACTGCTCAAACCTTTCTAATTCCCTGTTCCTAGAACCCCTCCCCCAGCCCCTGGCATATGTAGTCCCCTTCTTCATCCCTCTTGCCCTGGGCCCTCACCCTCGTCCCCCACAACCTCCACACAGACATTCCATTCCCGTGCCTCCCTGGTGTGAGTGTTTGTGTGTGGACCTGTGGCAGGCTGTGTTCATCCCTGGGCTTAGTCTCGTGCTGTGCACCCTATGATAATAGGGGCCCTGTCTCTGTGGTCCTGCTACTCCCTGGGGCCCAGTGGAGACTGTCACATTACGAGAGATTTGTGGGCTGCTCAACTTTTGCGGTTACCTTGTGATGTAGGGGCTGTCCCTTTGCGTTTTGCTCGCCCAGGCCATCATTGAGGCCCGTAGACATGGGTTATCTCACAACGTTTGTCTCAATTGTATGCTGGAGCTGGGTCAACTTGATAGCCCTCCCCCTCCCCCCCCAGCGGTCCATATCAGCTGGAGGAGCCTTCAGATGCAGAGCTCCATGCTTTCTGTGATGTGTGGATTCACCCTGATGTGCAGGTGGGCCTGGCCATTGGGGATCCTTTAGAGCTGTATTACCTGGTAGTGTACCATATGGGGGAGCTAGGCTACCGGAGGGGTCGGTTTCAGTGGCCCTCTTATGTGGAGCGTGTCGGACTGCCATCACCCCCCACCCCATGCACAGCCTCCATGGAACTAACAGCTAGGGGACTTTGGCAGAGGCACTGTCCATGGTGATGGGCCAGATGTGACCAGATCTGGTCCCCTAATGCTGTGACTCTGGACAGTAGAGCCCCCTCTATAACTGTGGGTATGTTAATATGTGCATCTGTGTCCAAGCCACTTAGTTGCCTGACTGACATTTGGAGATGATTGCTTCTCTATCTTTCTGTGCCTTTTATTAACATTTCTACAATCCTAATGTCTGTTTTGATGGTAGCTCAGATCTGCCTATTGATTCCTCTCACAGGAACTTGGTTTATATGCTTTGCTAGCTTAACTATATACATGTCTTTCATATAAACCACCCCTTGCTCTAGAGGCTTCCGTCTTTGTGTTTTACACTGAAGATATTATCAGCCTGATTGATCGGTCGCTCTCTGCCTTCTGCTGTTTGATAACGGCTCTCCCAGCCGCCTTGTGCCAGGCTTTGGGCGTGGCCACAAGCCTGCTAGGCTTCATTTGTCCTTGGGACACCATGCCTGCATGCTGGCATTGGAGGTGTGACTTGGGAATGGGTTCACCATGGCATGGGGGTTGTGTCACGTATGTTATGTTGCCACTGACCGGGGGTAATCCCCCAAATATTGTGACGGCGTTGGGTCTCTGTCACATTTGTTCAGCCTCACACGCCGCCCCACCCCTTGGGTTCGGCCACACCAAGCGATGTGTGGTGACGTCACGTCTGAAAACACCCTATGTTGTGAAATATAAAATGAATGTATTTCAGTGATAACAATTCATGTTCTTGCTACCCTGTCTTTATCTGAATGAAATTATCATTCACCAACTTTTAAAGAAAGAAAAATGAAACTCTACACTCAGTTATGAGTGATGTGGAGCAAGTAAATAGGGAATGGTTACTTACTCTCTCAAATAATACTAGAACTAGGGGACACCCCATGAAACTAACAAGTAGCAGATTTAAAACAAATAAAAGTATATGTTCACCCAGCACACAATTAAGTTGTGGAATTTGTTGCCAGATGATGTGGTCAAGGTAGGGAGGCCAGATATGCAAATTTTAGAGGACATGTATGAGAAATGCCAATGCAGCCCTGCAACCTGTATTTCTCATATGTATCCTCTAAAGTTTGCATATCTGGCCACCCTAGGTCAAGGCTAGTAGCGTAGCTGAGTTTTAAAAAGGATTGGACAAGTTTCTGGAGGATAGGTCCATTAGCAGCTATTAGCAAGGTAGGTTTTGTGGAGTGAGCTGGGAGTGAACAACAGGGAATGGATCACCCCATTGTGACCTGTTGGGTACTTCTTCCAAGCGACCAAGGGTGATTTCAGATGTGACGGGGCGCCTATTGGCCCCGTCACGGAATCACCTTTCTGATTCCCAGTCGGAATCAGAACAGCCCGTCAACAGATGAGTCGGCTGATTCCACCAGGGAATCTGGGGAGGGGGCAGGGCTGTGCGGCGCACCGTGCAGCCGCACAGCCCCGCCCCCCCACGCTCCCCCAGCAGCCCGCCCTCCTGGAGACGGGCAGGCGCAGCAGCCAATCCGGCCTCTCCACCCGATTCCATCCTGGGGTCTGGGCCATGGCCCAGAATCGGCGGCGGTAACAGACGTTACCGTCCGCTGATTCCAGGCCGTGGTTCAATTAACCACGCTTTCAGGAATGGTGCCCGGACCATCCTCGATAGCGTGGTTATTTTGCTCACTGCTGGTGGTTCACTGTGGTGAACATTTGGCGGCGAGCAACCAGACGTTACGGGACCATCCGCCACCACAGGGGATTGTCCGTGGCTGAGCATGATCTCGTAACGTCTGAAAATACCCCAAGATTGGCTGCTGTCGGAGACAAGATACTGGGCTCAATGGACCATTGTTCTGACCCAGTATGACACTACTTATGTTCTCATGCCCTTCTCCCCCCAAAAGTAAGAAAATTAAAGCCACCACAATATATTTCAGTAATATAAATTTTGGTTAAATGTTAGGAAAAGCTTTCTAACTGTAAGAACAGTTGGGGCAATGGAATAGGTTGTTGAAGGAAGCTGTGGAATCTCCTTCCTTAGCTCTTTTCAGAAGTGGTCTAGATAAGTATCTGCTTGTGATGCTGTAGGTAATGGATAGAGTATCCTGCCTTGAAGCAGATGGCACTTGAGGTCCTTCCACAGCCTATGGTTCTCTGATGTCACAGAATCACAGAAATTAGCAATGAAGATCAGTTCAGAGCCTGGTCCTGCCTACCCAGAGTAAGCCTAAATCATGACTTTATAGCTTTGCTCCTTTGAGCAAGGACTGCAGAATCAAACCTCACATAGTCTAATCTATGATTTGTCAAATTTATCCAGAAGAAAAGGTCAAATTCCATGTAAAGTTATAGTCCTAGGACCAGGATATAAATTCAGAGGTACACACACCCCTCAATGCCTAGTGCAGTGTCAATGGGAGGTTTGCAGAGACCAAAAGGAGACTACAAACTTCATGTAGCAGTCAGAGTTTCAGTTCAGTGATACATTCCTAGCTTGCTATAAAAATGCATTCTTCTGTGGTTCCTTCTCTATTTCTTCCCTTTGCTTCTCTTCCTTCTCCGTCCTTTTTCCATTTCTCTTTCCTCCCCCAACCTACATTTCCTTCCATACGAAGTACGTCCACCCCAGTCTAGCTGCCGAAAAGATCTGTAATTATTAAGTAGCTAATGTAGATACTTAAGTGTCACCTTTGAGTAGCAGGCCGACTCACTCAAATTCTATAATGAGCAATTATCATTGAGATTTATAATGAAAATCTGTCCTTTTAAACAAAATGAGTGTCTGATTTTCCTTGAAGCCTGAAGTGCTTTAAGAGCAGAATTGTTTCCTTTTTTAAGGGTGAAAGAGGCCTCCCTGGTCTCCCTGGATTGCCTGGAGAAACTGGGATAGGATTGCCTGGCCCAAAGGTAAAAATTCCAATCATATATTACACCATACAAAGGAACAAAAGCAGCAGCAACTGAAAATATATATATGATAAGTGAAATGACTTAAATTACAATACATGCAGAGTTTTGTGATACCTGAAAGGTATTCTGAATATCATTCAAATATGTTCATAATTGGCAGGGAGGTGACTGGGTTCTTTTTTTAAAATAATAATACATTTTAAGATTCTTTGTAGTTTTTTAGTAATAGTGTAATTAATATCAGGACTTGACAAGTTAAACGAGGATGGAGGCACAAATATTTAAACAAAAAAGAATATCCCATTGCTAATAGACTTGGTCTACAGCCCTGAAAGCATTGATCTGTGAGCAGTTCCACAGTTCGTGCATAAGTGGCTTCAGGATTATGGCCTTGATAATCCAGATGTTAGTTTATTGTAGTAAAAAAAAAGTCCCCTTGAATGAAATACACCATTATGCAGTAGTAGGACTGGTATCTGCATCATTTCTTAGATAGAGCAAACAGAATACTCTCCCTCTCTGCCAATGCCCCCTGAAGCAGGTTGAATCTCTGAGTCATATTATGCTTGATTGTCCCCTTTATGCGGACCTCCGTCAGAGACTGATATCTCTGATTAATGTTTTCCCGGGTAGGTCACGGGAGTTTTGTATGATGCAGTTACTTTCTGATAACTGCAAGGAGATTACAGGGAAGGTGTCACATTTTTTATTCTGTGTCTATATTATTAAATGGCATTAGGGGAGTATAATTTGCCCATTGCGTTTATTACTCTTATATTTTTTATATGCTTTAATTCTTGGATTGGAATCCTTTACATATATATTTATGTATGGTCGCTGTGTTTTTTATGTTTGTTTGTTTCTACGTTTGCAATGACCCTCTGGTCCCGCAATAAAGTTTATTAATTATTATTATTATAGTATACTCTCCCAGATGCAAAAACTCCTCTGTGTAAAAACAGTCCCCAACCTTGGTTACTTTGGTTTCCCCTTGCCTGTTCCCACTCACTGACCCTGGTACCCTGAGAGAAATCTCCTGTTCCCATTCCTTGAGAGGGGCCAAGGAAATTCCCCTATTCCCTCTGACAAGGGAAGAAGAACAGGGCAACCCTTGCTCCAGCATTCTGGTCCTGGGGGGAAATCCATGTTCCTAGGGATGGGGGGGTTTGTGGGTGTTGTTATGGCGGTCTTGAACTAGGGGAACTGGTCAGTTGATTGGTCAAATATTGTCATTTGACCGATCACTTGACCACCTTTGGTCAATGATTGTCAAATATTCCATGAAGCCAAGAATGGCCTTGCATAAGCAGCAGCCTGCCTGCCTTTATCACATCATGGTCAGAGATCCATTTTTACTGCACAAAAAAAAATAATCTAAATTCTGCAACTAGGAAGCCAAATTCTGCAAGTTCAGTGCTAGCAAAATAAATGATAAATTTACATACAAAAATTTGCTTTCTAGCACACAGTTGCCCAGTAGAAAACACATCCTCTTAGCAGCACAGGTCAAAGAGCCCCCGTGTACCCCTAAGCAAAACAACACCTACAATCTCTACCCTCCAAACTTGCCTCAAACCCAAGCAGCAAAAATGCCTCAAACCAAAAAGTTATGCAACCCCGCAAAACCAATAAAAGCCAACAGCCCCTCTTCACCCAGATAGCACAAGCAAAAAGTAGAGGGGAAAAACAAAGGAGAAAAACTGTTCAGTCTTGAATATCATTTACATTCATACTTACCTAACATTTGAAAGAGTTAAAACAGTTCTTTACAATTTTTTTAGTATTTAATTCCACTACTTCATAACAACAGTATGTGGCAGAGTCCAGCCACAAGATGGCGCTTGAGCCTGGAAGCATCAAAAAATGGCAGCCCGAGTAGGCCCACAAAATGGCACCTATAAAAGGGAATTATAGGAAAAAGGCACTGGCCCTTTAAGTCAGCCCAAAGACTTGGACATAGGCCTATATAAAGGCCCTGCTAAAGCTAGAGAGTGGCAGTCTTAGGAGAATAGCTGAAGGAACCACACATCTCCTAGTAGCAGGCTGCCCAGGGTGAAGGCCCAGAAGGACTGAGCATCAGCCCATAGAGGAGCCACTTGTTCCTGAGGAAAAGTAGGCCTCATCCTTGGACAGACTCTACAGACAAGGTGGGATCAACCCAAATACTTTATGGACTATTTATGTTTATGTACCACCTTTGTATGGGAGAAGCTCTTCAAATGGTGGGTACAGGACTGGCTGTAGGGGTGTGTTTGGAGGTCAGTTACTAAATTTAGGTACCCCTAGTATTGGGGAAAGCAGGGTGCTGCAGGGCACCCCATCTCTTGTCCAGATCTAATTTCCCCCCCCCTCCAACAACCTGAATGATAAGGGGCCTCTGTGTTTCTGTATTAGCTAGTATCTTTAAATTAGCATAAGTATTGAACCTTGTGAAGGTTAGTCTTGTTATATACATCTCCAATCCAAGGTCTGCACATGTGCCTAGTGTGCACGCACTTGCACCTAACCTACCATCAGTATGTGTATGATGCCACAGGGGAAGTCCACCACCTCCTGACCATGCCACCACCTGAGGAAGAATCAGGGCTGTGGCAGGGGAAGCCAGTGGTGGTGAGGTTGTGAGGTGGCTGGATTCCCCTATGGCACCATCCATGCACACACTGTACGTATACACCTTGGATTGGGGCATTTATTAATGTTTTTAAATTGTTTGACTATTAGACAATACCTGACAATATTTGATGGGCTAACTCTTTCTTGTAACGAAGTGCAGAAGATACCTGCGCTTGGGGAAAAATGCGGGGAGTCTCCCATCTATCCCCTTCTCCCATTACACAAATGGCCTTATGTGATTCCAGGGCTAAATAGATTAAGATTGATGATGTATTCAGGTTTGTTAAACACCCTAACCAAAGCTGCTTGATGGAAAGAGCGATGTGGTGTACAAATATGAAAGAGCAAACCTTTTTGAACCATATCTTTGTTTGAAGGGGGATATTGGCTTGATAGGAAGACCAGGCCCTATTGGTCCACCTGGCATTGGAGAACCAGGATTGCCGGTACGTATTGTGCACAGGAGAGTATTGTGGGTGATGGGAATCCATGTGAAGCACCCATTATGCTTCTCTGCTAACAGGTTTTTTGCATGCTAAATTGTTAGACATGTTATTGCCTTCAAAGCTATCTTCTAAACTATAAACTTTAGCCAAACGCAAGCTAGTCAGCTCAATCTAATAATCACAAAGTTATTACTCTGTAATTATATAATGATTATTATATAGTAATAACTTTTTGAAATTCAGTGGTGCAGATCAGACTAGATGATCTTGGTGGCTATTCTCTTAAAACCTGAGTCTATAATGGCTTACAGCTTCATATTCTTCAGCAGTTTAAAGAACCCATCTCCAGTCTTTATCTTAAAACATAGTTTCTTTCTCTGGAAATAGCTGTGAAAATTGGCACCTTCTTACAGAATAGATATTTTTTATTTAAATTGTTATTGCACTCTATCCTAAGTGGTCAGGACAATATATGCTTCTGAATGTATTCAGAGTTGCATCGGAATGCGAGAAACATTGATCTCGCACACCTGTGAGGCCTACAAATCATCACGGATAAGAGAAACATTGTCAGGCTAACTTGACAAGAGATGTGGGCAGAAGAATGAGTTCCACAATGTAAACATCCTTGTATAACATTGGTTATAGATCTGGTATAGCACCCATTGGCTACACTAGGAATTTTACCAATGACCTCTTTATAACAGTTCCTTGGCCCCCTTATGTTAGCTAGGCAGTGCTTTACTAGCACTACTCTTAAAATAATTACTATGCAGTCAACATTTGGGTGACACATGCAGTAGGCTGGTTTGTACTTGTAAGTCATAGCTTTCTTCACATAAATATCCTCCCTCGTTGTTCTGTGCGGAACAAAGACGATACAGGCCACAGTCCTGAAACTCCTGGTGATTTCATGGGCCATGCTGTTTAATCTGCACACTCTCTCTCTCTAGCATCCTATGTTCACGTAGAAACAAGAATTGATACTCATTTACAAAATGAACCAAAGAATAAAGAGGGAAGAATGAAAAAGAACCAGTGCTGGTCATTCTTCTTTTTTATGATTTTTTTTAAAAAAATCTGTAGTAACTAGTGTTTTCGTTTCTCATTCCTTGAAATGGAAATGAATCTTATGTTTTGGAATATTTTATATTTCCCTGAAAATCTCCAAAGTACTATATTAAATTTACCATTTTTGTGACTCTCAACAAAACCTGAGTTTGTTAATTACTCAGTACATTTTGGTTGCAAAGGTTTTTTTGGTGGTCATGGGAGAGTTGGCAATCAAAATGTACCCAAAAATGACACTCTTCACAGCTTGGTAACAAATTATTTTCAATTTATAGTAAATTGACAACATTTTAAAATAGAAA
This sequence comes from Sphenodon punctatus, assembly GCA_003113815.1. Classification (NCBI taxonomy): domain Eukaryota; kingdom Metazoa; phylum Chordata; class Lepidosauria; order Sphenodontia; family Sphenodontidae; genus Sphenodon; species Sphenodon punctatus. The sequence continues at coordinate 6,727,539 of QEPC01003457.1, read as the reverse complement.
CATCCCCAGAATTATTTTTAAAAATGTTTTTAAAGTTACTAAATACACCAAATTTTGTTTTTAAATATATTAATTTTATCAAAATTTGTGTGCATTTTTGAGAAAATTTCAACTGATTCTAAAGATGAGACAGAGAATCTAGGGTAGGGATCAGCTCTACAAGGTGTGGACCTCTCTAAGCTCTTAAGCTCATGCTTAACTTTGAGCATCTGAGTGGTCCCATCAAAGTTAATGGGTCTGTTCATGCTGAAGAGTTGAGAATGAGCCTTTGTGCTTCACTGGAGAAGGATGGAGTGCTCAGTGTTTTGCAGGATCTAGTTTTTGAACAACATCTTCAATGATGCAGAAATAAACCACACATGTAATCCTGTATAATTTGTTATAGCTGCAGGCCACAGTTGATTTATCATGAATAACACATTACTGTATTATTTTTAAACAGGTTGTAACCAGACCCTAATGCACAAAGAGACATTTAAAGATCTGCACTGAGATAGATTGATCTGTGATTGATTTGCATAATTGATACCTTTTCTAGGCTGCTGTTATTTATTTTAACAGGTGCCTCATGGACCACAAGGCATTCAGGGAGAAAGAGGTTCAACAGGTGAAGGACTTCCAGGACCAAAGGTACAGTAAACATAAGATACAAGGCACAAATGCACTAACCCACAAAGCTAGTGGCCCAGTTACTTTCATTCACAAATTTGAAGAACCTAAAAATGGAAGAAAAATGTACATTTTCTAGCCTTTTTTCTAAAAGTGGTTGCCAGGTTTTCCTTTTCTTCTCCTCCTTTGACCATACTAAGGGTTAGCATTTGGAGTCCAGGAAAAACTTGGCTACATATCCCATGAACTCTTAGAACAGTCTAGATCAGCTTGTGGCTGTGGAGACAAAGCCACCTGTGCTGCTGCTGTTGGCATCCTGATACAGTGGGTGCAACCACATGAGATGTCCTGGGGAGGCTATCACACCTTGGGCAGCCGTAACCCAGTTTGGGTAGCTGGACCACGTGATGCAGTGCATCATGTGACCGGCTGCCATGAGATGTTCCCTGTGCTGCGGGGCGAGCAGCTGGCTGCTAGTTCGAGAACGCATCACGTAGCAGCCTTACCCCAAAAGTGGTAAGAATACCCAAGGCATAGCAGTCCATATGCCAGGGTCCCTTCTGTCCTGCCACACGGCAAGCTCTGCGGCGGGGCTTTAAATGATGGGTGTTGCCACCCATTGCATGCTACCACATCACAGCCGGGGGCGGGATTTTGGTCGGGTTGGGGGAGGGACAGAGCCGGGTGCCTGCTCGTGTGGCCAGTGTCTTGGCCTGCCCTGTGGCAGCTCTGACAGTGGCCCGCTTGCCCCACGGGGGGCCAACTGTCTGCCCAGCTCCCTGCGCTGGCCCCGAAAGGTGGTGGCAGCACTTGCCTGCCACAGAGCTGCAAGTGGTTTGGCCCTCCTGGCTTCTGTGGCTGCACCGAGTACCACTGCAATGAGGACATTATAAATACTCAGGTAGATAGACAGCATTTGGGATATTTCCAGCTCTTTTCCATATGGCTGCCTGAAGCTGGGCAAATTCCTAGGGTTAATGGATTGTATGACCTTTGGCTACAAGGACAGACAGTTAAATAGCATGAAAGTCCCTAGTCCATGCCTAGATCATTGTGCCTATCACATTCCAGTTCCTGCCCTGAAATTGTGGTCTTAGCCCAAGCCCAAATGACCATTATTATTCTGTTATACAAATGCAAACTAAATCTTAACTACACAGGGGTACCTGTGAGGAAGTAAAATACTACTTTATTTACATAAATTCAACAGAGTACAAACACCTGGCCTCTTGGCATCCAAACTCTAATTAACTTGGACAATTGACTCTTGTTGAACTTTAGAAATGTTAACAACCATGCACAGGTCCCAGGCATAAGCATGTGGAATCTTCTAGGGCAGAAACCTCAGGCCCTGGGGCCAAATACAACACACAGTTTTTATGTAGCCTCTTTCCAGTTCCTGCATCTGGCCCTGGATCCAGAGCCTAACCTCAAGCACTGAAAAGCTGGGCTTAGGGCTAGGGAGCAGAGATGAGGACATGCACACAAGGATAGGGGACAGATTAATGACCTGGACCCTCTTCTTCCTGAGCACACTCCTTAAGCACCTAATATCTATGTGGCCCTTAGAGCTTGTACTGATTTTCCAAGTTGCCCCTGGGAGGGAAAAGTTGCCCTGCCCCTATCTAGGGGACTGACAGAAGACCAAAATAATTCCTTCTTCCATACTAACCTTCCCCCAAATCCTTAGGCTGATGTTGTGTGTAATCAGGTTGAACAGAAGGGTTAGTAATCAGTAATGTTTCAAAAATTATTAAAATTTGTTTGGCTATTGATAAGTCATTTTTATTTACTTTTTACACAATTTCTGGAACATGTGCTGAGAGCAAATGGATAAGTTCTCTAATGTTAATAATGCTGGTAACATCTCTATATGGACATTTCATCTACAAAACTGAAAATTATATGAAGAAAGTACATATAGGCCTTTTTTATATGAGCCGCGGGTGAGAGGGGGATCATTGTGCATGTGGCAGCTTGGGTGGTGATGGGGGGCAATGCACACAGGTGCACACCGATTCCTTCCCCCTCCCCCACGCATCCCCACACACGGAGCAATCATCATTTTGGCCAATTGCTCCATAACTGGGCGATGGGTGGAGGTGGGTGTGCATGTGTGTTTTGCAGGAGTGCATACACACACCCACCCACCTGTCACAGCATTCAGATGGGCAGAACCCACTCATGTCCACCCAGCAGATCTGCGTGGGCATGAGTGGGTCCATCACATGTAAAAAGGACCATAGTAACTAACAAACAGCCACATCTAGGGTGAAGGGACTGGAAAGGTTTAAGAGTGGGGGTGGGGGGATGGAGTGGAAATGTGGAGGGACATTTTGGGAGTGGGGAGGGAGATCTGAGGGCTTTGGGGGAGCAGCCGATGGGGGAGCAGGATGGTGTGGATGGGAGCGGGGGAGCGGCCATAGGGGTGGTTCTGGGGTGGGGACGGTATGGTCAACAGGTGTGTGTGGTTCAGGCTCCTAAGGGACATAGGTCCTTGGTGGAGATCAAGAGAGCCTCCTCCCCCGCCCCCCAACTGGGGGTGAAGGAGGTGCAGGGTCTAAGGTCCACTAGTGTGGGGCTGATGCTGCTAAATGCAAGGTCCATGGTAAACAAGGCCCCGGTAATCCTTGATGTGGTCCTGGAAGGGACTGCAGACCTTAAATGTATTACAGAAACCTAGCTGGATGAGCAGGCAAGGCCAATTTTGGCCAACCTCATTCCAGCTGGGTATGCCGTGCAGCACCAGCCCCACACTGGGGGTTGGGGAGGTGGTGTAGCTATTATTTTTAAAGAGACATGGCCTGTTAGGAGGTATCCAGTCCAGGAGATTCTGGGGATCGAGGCTATCCATGTGGTGTTGGATTTGGCTGGGGGCAATCTCGGGGTGCTTCTAGTGTACTGAGCCCCTTCCTGCCCAGCAGCATTCCTTGCCGCTCTAGCAGAGCTGGTCTCGGCGGTGTTGAACTCCTCCAGGACCTTGGTCCTGGGGGACTTCAATACCCATACCGATGCTGGCCTTGTAGGAGTGGAGCGAGAGTTCATGGCAACCATGGCATTGTCCCAGATTGTTAACTGCCCGACCCATGTAGGGGGATGTACCCTCAACCTGGTGTTCTGTTCTGGCCTTGAGGCGGGTGATCCAGTAGTGGGGGATGTGAGGGTCACGCCCTTGTCATGGACGGATCACTACCTCCTACAGGCTAGTCTCTTAGCGCACCACCTCCAGAAGGGGAATGGACCAGTTCGGTTGGTCCCCCCCCAGAGGCTGATGGAACCTCAACGGTTCCAGGAGGGCCTGGAGGAGTTAACCTTAGACCTTGACGGCCACTCTGTTGAAGAACTTGTCCGAGCTTGGAACATCTTGCTTAGGGAGGCCATTGACAGGGTGGCTCCAAAACGTCTCCTACCTCTGTCTCGTCACCGCAGGGCCCATTGGTTTACTGGGGCTGCGATGTATGAAGCAGACAGGTAGGTGACTGGAGCGATGCTGGTGTCGAACTCGTGCTGAATCCAACTGACTTCTCCATAGCACCCATTTGTGGTCCTATGTTGAGGCTGTGAGGACAGCAAAGAAATAATTCTTTGCCACCCTCATAGCGTCTGCAAAGTCGCGTCCAGCGGAGCCTCCCTCCGCCTTGATGGGGACTTGTCCCAAGCCCGCTGTGAGGAGAATGCCACCTACTTTGCAGAGAAGATCAACACTGGATTAGGAACAGTAGAGGTGGAGCACGAGATGATGGAGGCCCCATCTGGTCCATCTTTTTGGGCTGAGTTTCAGGAAGTGATGCCAGCCGATGCTGTCGATGTCCTGGGGTCTAGGGCCACTAGCTGTGAATTAGATCCATGCCTGTCCTGGTTGGTGAAAGCCTCCAGGGAGACATTGGGAACGGTGCTGGTGAGGGTAATCAACGCGTCCCTACAGCAGGGGAGTTTGCCCCCCGGTCTCAAGGAGGCCGTGGTGCGCCCCCTGCTGAAGAAGCCATCCTTGGATGTGGACGCACTCGCCAGCTACCGACCTGTCTCTAACCTTCCCTTTTTAGGGAAGGTTATTGAACGGGCGGTGGCACTGCAGCTCCAGGCTCATCTTGACGGCATTGGTTTCCTTGAACCATTTCAATTGGGGTTCCATCCCAGCTATGGCACAGAGATGGTGCTGGTGGCCTTGGTGGACGATCTCCACTGGGAGATGGACGCAGGACGTTCAACACTTCTGATCCTTCTAGATCTCTTGGCTGCTTTTGATACAGTGGACCATGGGCTACTGTTGAGACGATTGCAAACCCTGGGGGGTCTGGACGAGACTTTTCTTGGACGGTTCCAGTCATTCCTCTCAGGAAGAAGCCAGTGGGTTGTCCTGGGGGCTGAGTCTTCCAGGCCCTGGATTGTGGCGTTCCGCAAGGTTCCATTCTGTCTCTGTTATTGTTTAATATATATATGCAGCCCTTGGGGGAGATCGTGAGAGGGTTTGGCGTTCATTGCCATCAATATGCTGTTGATGCCCAGCTTTACCTCTTTTTCAACCAACCCAGGTCCTGCCGTCTCGGTGCTGTCCCAATGCTTGGAGGCCATGGCGGATTGGTTATGGCAGAGCAGACTGAAGCTCAGTCCTGATAAGACGAAGGTGATGGTGGTGGGTAGGGTGAGGGAGGTGGCGGCTCCCCTCGAAGAGGGGGTCCGCCCCCCCGTAGCCCATCAGGTTCGGAGTCTGGAAGTGTTATTGGATTCAGACCTCCTCCTAGATCAGCAGGTGGAGATGGTGGGTAAGGCTGCCTCCGCCAGCTGTATCTGGTGCGGAGGCTGTGTTCATATATTTCCAGACCCGACCTGGCCACCCTCATCCCTGACTTCATCACCTCGAGGCTGGACTACTGCAACGCGCTCTACGTGGGGCTTCCCTTGATGCTGGTTCGGAGGCTGCAGCTGGTGCAGAACGCGGTGACTTGTCTCCTGATGGGGACAAGCCAACGGGAGCATATAACACCTCTGCTCTGCGCACTGCACTGGCTGCCTATAGCATGCCAAGCCAGATTCAAGGTGTTGGTCTTGGCCTTGGCCTATAAAGCCCTACATGGTCTTGGCCCTTCATACCTCAGAGACCACCTCACCTTCCGCGCCCCAGAGCAACCCCTTCAGACCACTGGGAGCACCTTCTTGGAGGTCCCCTGCATAAAACGGGTGGTCACAATGGAGAGGGCATTCTCGGTGGCCAGGCCGGAGGAAGCCTGTCAGGCCCCAAGTCTTCTGGCCTTCCGCTGGGCTGCAAAACTTGGCTGTTCTCCCAGGCCTTCGGAGGAGGGGGGTGGGATAAATGTTTGGGGGGCCTGTTTTTAGGGTTTTTTAGATGTTTTAATATTTTGTTTTATGGTCATTTTAATTTATTGTTGTTTTTGTGTGTTGTGAGATGCCATGGGCATGAGGGGGCAGCTAATAAATGTTAATAAATAAATACAGCAAATCCTCAATTCACTTACTCTAGAATAGTCCCATTGACTGTAGGACTGAAGCCTAATTAACGGTGCATAGCAACGTTTCAAATCCAGTTTAGGGAATTGAAGAATGCATTTTCTCCTGGGGTGCACAGGACAGAAACTCTCAACTCTGTGGTGGGGACGATCCCCGCCTAGGCCAGTAGGAGGCAGACTTTAGAGGAATCCAACTGACTATGCGCAGAGGGGGTCTGTCCCTCCTATTTGCCAGTTGGATTTCTGTATCTCATCAGATAGGAGGTGGACTGGTGTTCTCTGCACACCTAGGCAGTTCTTCTAATTTATTTATTTTTAAAAGAGAGAGAAACCTATTAGCTCCCTACTTACCCTCCTGAGTAAAATTATTTTTTTTAAAAAAAAGGACGCAGGGAAAAGCTTTCCTCCGGGAGCCCTTAGAAGCCCATCCTGTTTGGCGCGGAGCTCCAGGAAGGGTGGGTGTGGTGGAGTCCCCTTGGCCCATTGCCCTTGAGGCCTCTGCGTGAGCAGCTCAGGGTTCCGGGATGCCCAGGCTACCCGGTGCAGAGCTCATCTCCATTTTTTTTTTAAAGGGGAAAAAAGAGAAAGTAGGGAAAAGCTTTCCTCCTGGGGACCCTTGGAGGTCCATCCTGCTTGGTGCGGAGCTCCGGGAAGGGTGGGTGCGGTGGAATCCTTTCAGGCGCTCCTTCCCGCTCTTCAGGAGCCCATCGCCCATGAGGCCTCTGCGTGACCAGCTGAGGGTTCCGGGCCACCCAGGCTACCCGGCACAGAGCTTGTCTCCATTTTAAAAAAAAAAAAAAAAGGCAGCCTCAGCACGCACAGTCTCCCTGTGGCAGGCTGTTTGGTTGCAGCACACCAGACTGACCAGCACCTCACAAAATGGCGCCAAGAAGGAGAACTACTGCGGAGGAGACCGAGAATTCAGGGACCCAGGAAATAGTAAGACCCCAATCTGCAGCACTCTCCCAGGTCAAACTACTGCACCTTCAGGCCCTTAATAAAATAATTTCCTCCCTGGACAAAATTCAGAAGAGGGAGGCCAGACACCCTCCTAAGCAGCCCCTCCCCCAACCTCCTCAGGGAGGAAAAGGATGCTCTAAAGTGGCCGGTAAGGGGAAACACCCGGCCCCCCAAGAAATCAAGAACCCCCGAGGAGCTCATTCTGGCCCAAGTCGGGTCCTCTTTGGATGAAAAGGAAACAGGACCCAGCCAGGCCTCTGTCCCCTCCCTCTCCAGCGAAGACTGTGAAAGCCATTACCTGCAGGACCCGGAGGAGAGCATCCAAATTACTGGGTTTAGCTCTCTTCCTTTGCGGGCCTCAGCCCATGAGGATTGTAATAAGGACTCTGAGAGGGATATAGAATCGGATGAATCTGGGGAGATCCACGAGGAGGAGGCTCAATCCCCAGCTAATCCCACTCCTGGGCCTAGTGATCGAGATTGTGACTTTTCCCTCTCTTTCAAACCAAAATTATTCAAATCAAATCAAATTTATTTATAGCATGTCCAATAGGACATAGCCATCAAATACAATATCATAAAAATTTATGTATAATATATACATAAACATATAAGCATAACAAACAAACCGCAATGATAACAAATAACAAATTGTTTCCAATCAACTAGTAACCAAAGACTACTAATAGAAAATAAATTAACATTATTCTTACCAAGAGAAGTAGACACAATTATTTGGCTTAAAGAGATTTAAACTTTAAAAAATGATCCCTCCTGCAAAAATCCTGGACCAAAAATTTAATCACCACATGAGTGAGATCAGAACATGAATCTGCCAGGAAGATAATAAGAAGCTCTGAAATTGCTCTCTCTGTGTGTCTGATCATAAAAGGCATTAGATATTGCAAGTCTCAAAGCCTGATAGAGCTGACACTCGAAAAGAACATGTTCTACTGTTCAGTTTGATCGAAAGGACACAGACGCTGACCAAAAGGTATGGCCAGACGGCGCCCTTCCAAGACCATCATGGCATGGGTAAAGCATTTGCTCTAGCCAGGAAAAATAGTTTAGCCTCATCCAGTTAAAGGTGGTATTGCCAGTAGGCAGCCATTTCCCCTTGTACAGGGGCAAAATCAGAATAAGGGCCCAAAGACAGGGTTGCAGCAATCACAGATAAATCCCTCTGGTAGGCAATATCATTCAGTCTGAGGAACAGTTCAGTTTTAGCTGCCTCCAAAATTATTTGAGTGCAGTTTCCTAAATGTCATGAGAAAAGGCCCAAAGGTGACCATTCCAAATCCTCTGAGGATTCGAATAGGAATCCCCAAGACAGCTAACAGGTAGAAGGGGATTCTTCTTCATAAAGCCTTCAAGTGAATTCTCAGAGCTGAGTAGCAACTGCCAAATAAGGCCCTGCATTTAAATAAAACCCAGGACTCTCTTTATGCCTTCTCTAAATCTAAGGCTCAAGATTTTGCAACCCCTAAAATTGATGCTACCACTGCTTCACTGGCACATAAATCTGTTTATCCCTCAGAGAGAGAGAGATGTACCTCCAAGGACCCCATCAACAGGGGGTTGGAATCAGGGCTCAGGTGAAATTTTGAGGCCTTATCAGCAATTCTACGGATGTCCATAGTCTCCTCCTACTGTGCTAGGGCAATTTTAAAGTAGATTCAAATTGGCAATAACCCTGCGGCCTCTGAGAAAGTGACTCGCAGGTTGTCTGCAAATATCACTGGCAACTTCCTTCATCACCACTGTCACTACTGATGCAGTGACCTGGGCAGCCGGGCCATGGCAGTCAATATATCTTCTAGGCGCAGACTGTGGCTGAGATCTTGGCGGGCTGACGCACATGCAAAGAACCTGTTGGTGGCTGGGGCTTATCCGGGGGCAAGCTCTTTGGGGTCTCACTAGACAAGATCCTAAAAGAGGTGGGAGACAAAGAAAGGAAGCACACCTTACAACAATTCGATACCCCCCAGCCCTATCATGCACCTAACAAACCTTTTTTCTTTCACTTCTCCTCTAGAAGGCCCTCCTCTTCCTTCTGTTTTCATGGAAGAGGAAATAGGGGAAGATGGTCCAAAGGGAACAGATATAATGCAGCTTACAGATCCAGCAGATACAAAACAACCCCCTCTCAAGGGAAGCAGGGATCCTGACCACCCGTTGCTCAGGGACACCGAAGTTCTGGTAGGGGGAAGACTTTTCCTTTTTGCAGATCGTTGGCCTCTTGTTACATCAGACACCTGGGTTCTGGAGACAGTCTCAAAGGGGTATGCCATAGAATTTTCCAGCCCTCCTCATCCACTCTGTCGCGTCTCCCTGGTTGCACGCTGTCCTCTAAAACATCAAGCAGTGCAGGGAGAGATACAAAGACTGGCATACATAAAAGCCATCGAGCCAGTACCAAAATCAGAGGTAGGACAAGGTCTCTATTGAATTTTATTTTTAGTGGCAAAGAAAAATGGCGAATGGAGAGCAGTCCTCGACCGGAAGACTCTCAACAAGTTCATCATGATGAAGAGTTTCAAAATGGAGACCTTGTCCTCCATCTGTCTAGCGATAGGAGGGGAAGAATGGCTAACCTCCCTCAACTTAAGGGATGCCTACTTGCATGTTCCCATTTGCCCCACCCACTGCCAGTGGCTCAGGCTTTCTTATGACAACACTCACTGGCAGTTCCGGGCTCTTCCTTTTGGGCTGGCAACTGCTCCCCGTACTTTCACCAAGGATCTCATCCCCATTGTAGCCCATCTCCGCACCCAGGGAACCCCTATACACCCATATTTAGACAATATCCTAATTCAGGGTCCGTACCTTGCAGAAGCACAACTGGCAGTGGCCAAAACAGTACAAACCCTACTACAACATGGGTTTGTAATAAATCAAGAAAAGTCAGCTGTCCCCCTCCAGGTTCTTAGAATATCTGGGGGTAATAATCAATACAGAATTGGACAGAGTCTTCCTGCCTGTTGAGAGTTGGTATCCCAAGTTCTTTTGGAACAGAGAGTCCTCCTCTCCGTTAGCCAGTCTACAGGGTCTTATGGTGTCCTGTATCCAGCACCTGTCTTGGACAAGGCTCCACCTCAGGCCTCTCTAGAGTTTCCCCCTACCCTGGCAAGCTCAAGTAATAAACAAGTCCAAAGTATTCCTCACTCCAACCCCCAAAGTAATCCAGTCCCTGGAATGGTGGATGGAACCACACAGATTTGATCTGGGGGTACCAGTACCCGAACCACTTAGATAGGTCATAACAACTGATGCCAGCCTGCACAGTTGGGGGGCACATATGCAGGATGCCTACGCTCAAGGCACTTGGTTCCCTGTGGAGAGCAGGAACATTATGAACTGGATGGAACTCAGAGCAATCCACATAGCTCTGCTTCACTTTGCAGGCCACATCAGAAACACCCACGTCCTGATATACACAGACAATACCACAGCTCTTGCTTATGTCAGGAGTCGGGGCGGCTCCAGGTCACTCCTACTCCAAGAGGCCAGGCGGACGCTCTTGTGGGCAGAGAAGAATCTTTTGTCCCTCTCAGCACTGCACATCAAGGGAACCATCAACGAAACAGCAGACTGGCTCCGCCGGCGAACGCTGGACCCGGGAGAATGGTCCCTGTCCCCAGCAGTATTAAACCAGATCCGAGCCAACTTCGGCCTTCCTGTGTTGGATCTCTTCACATCAGGGACAAATGCCAAATGCATCCACTTCTTCTCCAGGTCCCATCACCCTCGAGCAGAAGCAACGGATGGCTTAAATCAGCTGTGGCCTCATCCTCTACACATTCCTCCCATTCCCTCTGATAGGGAGAGTGGTCAGCAAGCTCCGCAAGGAGGGAACCATGATGATCCTCGTGGCCCCTTACTGGCCCAGATGACACTGGTTTACATATGTTATCAACCTAACAAGAGGAGCGCGTCTCCATCTACTCTCAACCCCAGACCTACTCACACAGGGCCCAATTCGCTACAAGAAACAGGACTTTCTGCATCTGACGGCTTGGATCTTGAGTGCACAGCCTTAAGGAACTTTGGATATTCAGATCCAGTATTACAGACACTTATGGCTTCTAGGTGCCAGTCTACTAGGTACATCTACCAATGCACCTGGAAGGTTTTTTGCCTCTTGACAAGCAGCTAGATCCAGAGCCGTAGAGTACCGGACATTCTATCTTTTTTGCAGGAGGGCCTTGACAAGGGTCTTCGGGCCAACACTCTCATTAGACAAGTGGCGGCTTTAAATAGCACCATTAGTCATCAAGGGTAAAAATATCTCAAAACATCCTCACATCAGGAGGTTTTTGAAAGCAGCTAAGGTCTTGTTGTCCCCTATAGTCCATAGATTCCCTACTTAGAGATTGAACTTAGTTCCAAAGGCATTAGCAGGCCCGCCTTTCGAACCTCTTCACAAGGTCTCGCTTTTTCCCCTCACCATCAAGGTTGCCTTTTTAATACCAATCCCCTCTGCTATGAGGGTATCAGAATTAGGGTTTTTGTCTATAGATCCTTCTCTCTGCATTTTTAAACAGGATACTGTGGTCTTAAGAGTAGACCCCTCCTTTATGCTTCAAGTAAGTTCTCTTTTCCATAGGCAGGAGGAAATAGCATTACCTTCCTTTTGTCCACGTCTAGTTCATCCCCTTGAGAAGGTATGACACACACTGGATGTGTGTAGGCCACTGCAAGTTTATTTCCACAGGACAGCGACTTATAGAAAGTCCTCGGCATTTTTTGTAGCGTTTAACATTAAAAAGAGGGGTCTCAAGGCTTCTCGAACAGTAATTGGCCAATGGATTTCGGTTTGCATCTCTGAGACCGATAAGGCTTCTGATCTCATGTCCCTGTGGGTATTGTACCTCATTCTACTAGGGGCACAGGGCCTCTTACATGTAAATCTGTAGGGCAGCCACTTGGGCTAGCCCCCATTCTTTTACTAGATACTATCAAATCGATGTGCTTGACTCTGCAGGTGCAGCCTTTGGATGGTGGGTCCTGCAGGGTGTTCTCGAGTAACCCAGTCCTTTGTTTTTGTTCCAGGCCATTGTCCCACCCGTGTTTTTTCTTTGGTTACTGCTCTGGAAAATCCCCCGATTTCAGTGTTTCTGTCCTGCGCACCCCAAGAGAAAGGGCAATTGGTTTACTTACCTGGTGAATTGCCCTTCTGTTGTGGTGCGCAGGACAGGAACTTGACCCTCCCATTGTGGGGGTTCTCATTTGAATTTCGGACAAGTTTTCTCAATATGGGCTGGCCTGGATGAACGGTTAGTTCTAGGGGGACTCCGGTAACTTGCTTTAATAGGAGGCCCCCTGAGATGATTTCTAGTTTGCACTTGACTCCTTTCAAGTTATCCAATAGGTTTCTCTCAGTTATAGGTTATAATCTTATTTTTGAAAAGTTCTTGTTTCAGCTTTTGGACCAACTGGCAAATGGGAGGGACGTACCCCCTCTGCGCATGGCCAATTGGATTCCTGTAAAGTCTGCCTCCTACTGTCCTAATCAGGGATCTTACCCACCACAGAGTTGAGACTTCCTGTCCTGAGCACTCCAACAGAAGGGCAATTCACCAGGTAAGTAAACCAATTGCCCTATCTAATGGAACTACAGAGGGAGTTTAGGCCATACAAATGTAATTAACCAAACTGGAATTTGACCAGATGGGTAGGCCTCTTAGCACTTTTTCTCCTGAAAAAAATGCACTGTATTTTACTGCCAAATTTGAATCAAAGCCAAGCATGTATCAACAGATTCTATCTTTTTGTATAATCTCTAATCCTTTGATGTACTCCTGCCAAGTATGTTTGCTCTCCAGCATTAAATCGTATATGTTAACAGCAGATTTGTCAATCTAAAAATATTAGATTATTGCTTCTTCCAATAAAGTTAGTTTAAAAAAAAAAAAATCAGAGTTCAGCCAGCAAGAAAAAGAGGCACCCTACAGTAGGAGAAGGAATGTTCTTTAAAATAGGAACATTCAAAAATGTATTTAAGGGAAATCTAAAATGAGAGATTGGATTATTATGTTTTGGTAATAGAAATATAAGAGCATTCAGCACGTTTCTCATTATTAGCTTGGCAATTTTTCCTCACAATCTCAGTTTTGCAGTTAATGGTAAAATATTTCCCTTGCCTATGAGAAACACTTTCGCTAGTAACCATCATATATCAGAAGTAGCTTCCTTTTTCCATTTCTCTTCTGTGACTGCTATACTGGAAAATCTTTTTTTATATATAAAACAATCACATTAAAACACTAGTGCAGTGTGCACTGCAACCCCTTATTCAGGGGGAAATGGCATCAAAATCCTGATCATCAATGGGATTGCTTGCATGGAGTATAACTGGATGGAGACATCGGGACCCATGGTAAACAACACACACTCACTCTCTAGGTAAGAATATAAACTAGCAGCTTTTGATCACAAATATGTTATGCAGCTCAGCTTTGCTTGTATTAAATCAGTGGAAGTTGCCATTGACTTGAATGAGAGCAGGGCTGGCCTGAAATGAAAAGAAGGGTAAAAAAAAGAAGTCTGTGTTCAGCTCTCTTTTGTGATCAGTTTCAAACTAAAGAGTGATCTCATCTGAAAAGAAGACCAATTTGGAACACGAGGAACTAAAGACCTTTAGCAGAGCCTTTTTGTTGCTATTGTTTGAGTTTTTTGCTCTGTATTTTGCTCTGATTGGATAAGCAGAATGCATGACTCTGGATTAGAGTTGTTAACATCATGTCATTTTTTCATATAGGGAGAGCGTGGTTTTGATGGCCCAAAGGGGCCTCGGGGCCAGACAGGCGTTGGCATGAAAGGTGAAAAAGTAAGCAGTAAATATGTCAACAGATTAACAAAGTATAAATGAATCTGAATGCTGGGGGACTAATATTAGTTACTAAAAATGTAATGAAGTAAAATGAAGAATTTGGTATCTACAAAAGGCACTCTGGTTTGTGGACAGATTTATGCCCAATAAACTACTCCTATTATAGCATCCCTTCACTGCAAAACATGAAGCGAGAGGAAAAAAAGGTTGATTCTGTGGGAAAGTTAAGTTCTGGAATGGAAAAAAGAGACTGTAACTACTGTTTGCAGCATCTGAACCAACATGTGCTAAACTGTATAAATAAGTTGTTAGGAAAGTTAGGGTAAGAATGTCAGCTGATGAAGTGTGGCTAAGGTTCTGGACTTGGACCTGGGAAGCCAGGGTTCAAACCCCATCCTATCCATGAATTTACTGGGTGGCCTTGGGCAAGTCACAACCTCTTAGCCTCTGTTCTCTATCTGTAAAATGGTCATATGTGTTTGTTTCTCCCTGTGGTCCCCTCACCCTTGTCCATCTTAGATTGTACTGGGCAAGAACCTATTTGTGACTGTAAAGCACTGTGTATGTCTAGTAGTGCTATAAAAATGATTAGTAGTAGTAATGGCGGTCACCCCGTTGACTTCAAAGGAACTATGACAAATTATATCAACTGAGAATCTGGCCTGTGTTCTTGTTCAGCAATAAACAAATGTACTTTGTCCACCAGGGTGAATTTGGCCCCCCTGGCTTGCCTGGGCCTATTGGGCTGCCTGGCCTTGGAATTCAAGGAGAAAAGGTCAGGTTTTCACTTTTTAAAAAAGCATTTCTGTCCTAATGGGACAATATTTTTTTTTAAAAAGATCAATGTTACCCTCTTTTCCAGGGAGTAGAGGGCCCGAAAGGGCCACTTGGTCCAAGAGGGCCACCTGGACAAGGATTATCTGGGCCAAAGGTAAGGAAATTCAACCACAACAGAAATCTCTGCCTTAAAAATAATCTGGTTTCAGCATTGAATGTCGTTTACAAAAGATGATTGAATTTGATTATGGTGCTTACAAGAGTGGTGAAAATAAATCAGAAAAAAATAGCGTAAGCAGACTGTCAGTAGCTTGACATTTGCTCACGCCAACCCATTTCACTCCTGGGTTGACTTCTTCGTTTGAAGAGCGACTGCCAGATGTGCAAAGCAGAGCAGGCGGTCGCTGCTTCTCTGGCACTCTGGAAGATCCCGGAGCACACCTTCCAAGGGAGCTGGCCAATCCTGGGGCAACATGTAAATACCCAACTTTGTCCATCTAAATGGGCCCATGAGCCCCAGCCAAATATGGTCTCACCCAGATCATCAGTGCTAGCAGACCAAATGGCCAGAGTGGCCGCTGCCGCTGCATCCCATTGCCGTGGTTACCAGAGCACACCGTGGGACTAGAGCACGGGGTTGGCTCACCTGCCTCTGTGTTCCCAAGCCAGGACTTTGAGGCAGGGGGAAGGTATGTTTGCTGCCTGCACACTCAGTTCACCCACGCGCTGGGCTGCCTGTCAGAATGCAGGGAAATCCGTATGTATGTGGAGCTTCGGTTTGGGTCACCCACATACCTGCTCCAGGGCTCCAGCCCGCTCCCAGTCCATCAAAATACACTCAATGGCTGAACTACAATAAATGGGTGAAAAATGGGGGACAGGTGTTCTAGCCTATTGTAAGGCCTTAGTCTAATAGTTCCCAAACATTTTTGCCTGTGAGAACCCATTTTGAAACTTAATCCCAGAACCCTAGACAGCACTAAAGACATGCAAGGTTATCAAGTATCGGGATTGCAACTCCTACTGCAGATGGCATGACCTTACTTGGGGTCCTAGCTCATAACTGGTGACCCTCCCCCACCGCCTTATTCATTAAAGCTCTGTATACTACTTCCACCCACAAGTTTCTCAAGAAGGAGATCAAAGCTGGGGGACCTCCTGACTCTACTGAAGTCAATAAGAGTTTTGCAACTGACCTTCACGGGATCAAGATTTCCCTCTTACTGGAGAGGAAGATTTTTTTTACAGAGTTTATCATGTATGTTAGAAGTCAGGCACCTTGGGTATCTCTCTTTATTTAAGCTGCCTGCCAAGAAGTGTCTTTATGGTGTTAAAGTTCTTTATGAATATTTTCTGCTTTAGGGTGACCAAGGTTTGCCTGGATAAACTGGAGCCCCAGGGGAGAGAGGTCTTGGTGAACCTGGTTCAAAGGTAAAGTTTTTTCCCCCAGAACTCGTATGTTAAGAGTTTTTAAACAGTAACTAAAAATAAATGGGCAGGAGAACATGGGTAATTTGGCCAGACTGATACTTAGAAAAGGATGTGTATTTCATATGTGCACTGTAACTGGCAGGCTGTCTAGTCAGTGTTTTGCAGGATCAGACCCCAGATCAGCCATGCCTCTCAGGCTCTTCCCCCGCGCACACCCACCCATATGCTAGTTTATTGTTTCCGCAGAAAAGTGCTCATTCCCACACAGCTTAAAGTGCAAGCACAATGTCTTGCCTTCGCTTCGTGTGGCAAGTCCCATCCTGGGCTTCCAGCCCAGTTCCTTGCTGAGGGGAGTCCTTCACCAGATCTTGCTTTCCTCTCTAGCCTTATAGGTATGTCCATCACTTGGCTTCCTGTTTCTAACCCCTCATGTTGTTGCCACACTTTGGCTTCCAAAACCCCTTCATAGCATTCAGCACTGTCCTCCTCACAGTTGTTCCATCAACCTGGATTTGGCTGGCTGTCCGGCCAACTGTCATGAGGGTCAGGACACAGGGAGATTGAAAGGGAGAACTGGAACAGAGATAGAGGACAACCGGGGAGGCTAGAGCTGGGTAGCAACACAGTAAGGGAAAACCCCTCAGCCATTCTCCAGTACCAAGGAGATTAATACTTGGCATGAGAGCCAGGGAATCCAGCCTAAGAGAGCTTACAACTCCTCATCGAGGTCAAGGAAGAGCTGGAAATCAAGGAGCTGGGGGAATCAGGGCACAAGGAACCAGGACTGGGAAAGACACAGGGTTTGAAGGCTTGGGGAACACCAAGTCTAGGGAACAGAACCAGAACACATACATCACAGCACAAACAGGGAAAAGAACAGGAGCACAAAGAACTGGGAAGAGAGCTGAAACACAGACGGCAACAAGAAGGGCAGACACAGTGGGAAAGAAAGCAGTTGCTCCAACAACATCCTGTGGCTACCAGCAGCCTTAAGTATTGGTTGGTAGCCAATCAGGAAGTTGGGAGGCAGGAGTGAAGCAATGGGACTCAGCTGAGAATGGGTGTGGCATGGCAGAGGGGTGAACACAGGAAGAGACACAGGGAGGAGGTTGCTGTCAGGCCTGAGAAGTGGTGCCAGCAGCTGAGGCCAGGGGTGTGAGACTGGGGCCTGACACCAGCCCTGATGTGGCAAAGCTGCCACTTTCTCAGGTCTTGCTGCCTGAGCCTTCTCCCTGGTGGTCTCCTCCGAGTTTCCTGTCTCAGCCTTTTATATTCCTGTCTGTTGCCCTCAGCTGGCTAGCCACCTTTCTGCAGCTCCCAGGTGCAACCTCCCAAATGGCTTCATTAGCCACTTGGCCTTTTCTCTATTCTGGGCCTGCTTCTCAGGGGTTGCGCCATGCATAGATTTCTCCAGCCTAATCCTGAAGCAACTTAAGGGCCATCCATTACATTCACATAATCTGTTCTGGCAGGATGGTGAGAACCCTCAGCTCACATTTACTGTAAAGGGAGATGAGAAAAGCTGAGCACTTCACCAGACCTGCTTGGTACTTCACAGGAATGAGCACATACTAAATAGCAACATGAGCTTGCTAGTAAGTAAGCCAACCTTGATCTGAGCATTTTCCAAAGACAGGAGTGTTTAGGAGTTATCTTTATATAGTGTCCCCCTGCCATTGAACACAATTTTTAATTTTCATAAAAACTCTGTGGTGTAGGTTAGGCTGAGAGAATAATGTGACTAGCCCAAGGTCACCCAGTGAATTTCTGGCTAAGGCAAGATTAGAAACAGGGTCCCCCACTAAACAAGTACTGCACACTTAGCCATTACACCAAACTGGCTCTCATTAATCCAAATTGATCCAGATCTGCTAACAACACAAATGTCTGCACTAAAAATTCTTCCTGGTGAATAAATATTGACCCTTTATGTTATGTAGAATACATATTCACTATATATTTGGAATAAATAATACATCCTTAATGTTTAGGAATAGGAAAATTGGGCACTTACCTCTGAATTTTCCTTCTGCGGGGGATCCTCCTGGATGGTCAGTCAGAACAGTAGGGTAGATCCCACCAGCTACCAGTAGGAGGCAGACAATAATCTTTGAGGAGCCTACTAGGAGGGATCTAGCCTCAGCTCCCCAGAATGTAAAGCTCTACTCCATAACTCAACTATAATTCTAACCTAAACTGAGAACTAACTCGTAGAGGCTACTTTAACTCCGCCCTTAACAATTAAACTCCTGACCCTGTCCACTGAATAACAGTGCTGCAACTGGGTCCATGAACTCCCTTTCCTGAAACACCACAGAGTTGACCTCACTCCGGGTGGGGACTGGCCGTCCAGGAGGATCCCCCGCAGAAGGAAAATTCAGAGGTAAGTGCCCAATTTTCCTTTCTCTCGGGGGATCCTCCTGGACGTCCAGTCAGGACAGTAGGGACGTACCAGAGCAGTGCCCCAGTCCTAATCGGAGGGAAAAAAACTCAAGGAGGGAGAACTCAGTAGGTGCCTGCGGTCAGAAGTTGTATGAATGGACTCCTCAGAGGACCGCCTGCCGTACCCGTCTCCCAAAGGCTGCATCGGCTGAGTCCTGCAGGGGAATTCTATAGTGCTTAGTGAAAGAATGGACTGAGGCCCAAGCCACAGCACGGCAGATCTCTCCGTAAGAAGCTGTACTCCTAAAGGCCTGAGACGTTGCTGCGCCCCTAAGGGAGTGAGCAAATACTCCTGCTGGGGGAAGCTTCCCTTTTGCCTCATAGGCTTCTGTGATACATAGAGTCATCCATCTGGCTATCAAGGCTTTGGAAGCCTTCAAACCCCTCCTCTGAGGGTTATAAGACACAAACAGGGCCGATGTTCATTTAAAGACCCTTGTTCTGTGGAGGTAAACTTTCAGGGCTCTCCTAACATCTAACTTTTGCCACTCCCGCTCTAGGGGGTGGGAGGGATTCGGGCAAAATGATGGTAGAATAATCTCTAGCTCCCTATGAAAATGGGTATCCACTTTGGGGCTGAAGGCTGGGTCCAGCCTCAGGGTCACTGAAGACTCCTTAAAGGAACAAAGTGCAGGGTCTATAGAAAGAGCCCCAAGCTCTGAGACCCTTCAAGCTGAGGTGATGCCCACCAGGAATGCTAACTTACAGATAGTATAGAGAAACCTCGGAGAGAGGTTCGAACGGAACCTTAGTAAGGGCTCTGAGGAGAAGGTTCCGATTCCATGAAGGGAACCTGTGGACCACTGAAGGGGATAAGATCCTAGCAGCCCTAAGGAAATGTCTAATGTGAGGGTGACTGGAGCTCTTACGGCCCCTCACCGTCCCTAGCACGCTATTGAGAGCTGCTAGCTGTCTCTGCAAGGTGTTAGGTTTCAACCCTTTATCTAACCTGTTCTGAAGGAAGTCCAAGACTATTCTGACTGAAGCCCTCTCTGACCTAAGAAGCCTAGTCTCACACCACCTCGCGAAGGTAGACCAGGTACTCTGATAGATACGCCTTGTTGCTGGTCTTCTGGACTGGAGCATTGTATCTAAGACCCTTCTGGAGTAGCCTAGTCTGCCTAATGCTCTCTGCTTAATTTCCAAGCTGTCAGCTTGAGGGTCCCTGAAGACAGGATCGGCCCTTGAGAAAGAAGGTCTGGCCTCAATGTCAGTCTGAACAGAGGCTCTGGGCTGAGGTCCTGCAAGTCTGCGAACCACGGTCTCCGTGGCCAGTAAGGGGCCACCAGGATGATGGTCGCCCGTTTCTTCCTGACTTTCGCTATTGTCCNTTCTCTGCCCACCTGATGAGAATGGATGCAATCTGGTGTAGAGCCTCGGATCTCGAACCTCCCTGATGGTTCACGTAGACTTTCGCTATGGTGTTGTTGGTATACACTAACACATTTTTTTCCCTCAACATCAGTGCTAATTTCCGCAGAGCTAAGTAGATCGCCCTCCACTCTAGCCAATTTATATGGTGGGTCTTCTCCCAAGGAAGTCACTTGCCTTGCGCTGTGTGACCCTGTGTGTGTGCTCCCCAAACTTGGAGACTGGTGTCTGTTGTTAGAGTCGTTCTCCCTGGATCGGAGAGGGGCATTCCGGGGGAGAATCTGTGTGGTCGGGACCACCACACCAGGGACCTCTTTAGTGATGGGGTTACCACGATCCAAGGATTCCTTCCCTGGGTCAGGGCATCCTGCCACGGACTTAGAAACGGTTGTAGTGGTCTGGAGTGGAACCTGGCCCACTGTACAATCCCTACGCAGGAAGTCATGGCTCCCAGCAGGCCCACGAGGGTCTTCAGTTTGGACTTGTGAGTCCTTGTGACCTGGCGGATGAGAAGCAGGAGCTTGAGCCACCTCTGTTCGGAGAGGAATAGTTTGCACTGTCTGGTGTCCAAGACCACCCCTAGATGTTCCAGGGTTTGAGCGGGAGCAAGATGGCTCTTCTTGTGATTGATGATGAAAGCGTGGTCTTGCAGGTACCTTATTACACGGTTCATGTCGCTTCGTGCCTGCTCGCAAGACGGGGATCTGACAAGGATGTCATCTAGGTACGGGTGTATTTTGATTCCCTCCATTCATATGTTCGTGACCAGGGTGATCAGTACCTTGGTGAACGTTCTCGGTGAGGTCGCGAGCCTGAACGGGAGAGCCGTGTACTGCCAGTGCTGCTGCGCATAACTGAATCGAAGCCATTGTCTGTGAGACGGTCGGATAAGAACGTGAAGATAGGCTTCCTTCAAGTCGAGGGCCATCAGCCATGCCCCCTGCCCTATCGCAGTTCGTATGGACTGTAGGGTCTCTATTCTGAATTTCTGAATCTTGAGAGCTTGGTTTAATCTTTTCATATCTAGGATGGCTCTCCATTCGTCTGACTTTTTTGGGACCAGGAATAGGATGGAATAGAGGCCTTGACCATGCTCGAGAGGCGGAACCTTGTCTATTGCTCCGATGGAGTGGAGTCTGCTGATTTCTGATTGCATAGCTATCTGTTTGTTTCTGTTGCTGGATACAGGAGATGCGCAGAAGTACTGGGAGGGGGAGTGCTGAAATTCTATTGTGTACCTCCGTTGGACTGTCTGGAGAACCCAGGCGTCTGAGGTGGTGATAGCCCAATGCACCGTGAACTGCTGCAGTCTTCCCCCCCAGTTTGGGCTGTTCGCGGAGGTAGGGCGGTGCACAGTCAGGCGTCTGGCTTGGGGCACCCTGCTCCTTGTCACTGTCTGTTTCTATTGTCGTTTACCTTCTGTTTCTGCCATTGAGGTTTGTATCTCTGCTGACTCCCCCTGTGGGGAAAGAAGGGTTGTCTGTTACCCCCAGCCGGGGTATAGTGTACGTTGAAGGGATGAAAGGTCCTCTTTTGGACCCCCACGCCCTGCAGGGTCTGTTTCTTGGTCTTGTCCGCTGCGTCAGTCAGCACCTTATCCAGACACATGCCAAATAACTTACACCCTTGGAATGGTCCACTGACCAGAGCATTTTTGGCGGTGTTATCGCCTTTCCATGACCTCAACCATAAGCGGCAACGGGCTGCCACACTGGAAGCGGCCGCTTTTGAGGCCCAGCGCAGAATATAGGTAGATGAATCTGCCATGAAGGAGTAGGCTAGCTGTATCCTTGTGGACAGCACCCTGGTCATTTTCTCTGAGACTCCAGGGTCCAAGGCTCTCTTAATCCAGACCATTAAGGCTCTGGAAAAGTATGATGATACTGTGGCCATCTTGATAACTGCAGAGACCTCCTCGAAGTTTCTTCTCAAATTGGTGCCTTTGTACGTCGGGTCCCGTGGGAAACACTCTCCCTCCATGGGGAAGACTGAGTTTCTGGCCAGAGATGCCGTCACCGCATCCACCTTCGGAATGGACAGAATGGAGTTCTTCTTTTTGTTAAAGGAATAAAGGGATAGTTGGGATCTGGTCATTTTGGAGGCCCTGTTGGGGTTCTGCCATTCTTTCCTAATGATTTTCTCATAGGCTTTGTCTAAGACCATTCCTCTGTCCCTGTCCCTTGCCCGGGGAAGGTACTCTCTGTCCTCTTCTTCTTCCTCTTCCTCGGAAGTGGAGGAGGTTCCTTTTTCCTTCTTTTGCTTTAGGTGGAGCGCTTTTACTACCAGGTCATATATTTGATCCCTGTACTTGCTAGGGAATTGTCTGTCAGGGTCGAGGGAGGGGGTCTAGTTCAGTCTCTTCTGCTTCTCCCCTTACTGAGAGATCCTCATCACTTTCCCTTTCCCCTTCATAAATCTCCCCCTCATCTTCAGTGGCCTCTGCAGGGGGCAACTTGTCTCCCTGTTTGGCCCTTTTCCTGCGCCTGGGGACACTCCTCCTCTGAGGACTGGCTGGAAATGACATCCTCTTGCTCCTCCTCTGAGGAAGCCAGGGAGTTGAGAGGCCGGGGGGTCCTGCGGGGCTTCTTGGATAGGGGTTGCTTGCCCTTTCCAGCCCCTTTGGATTTGCCTTTATAGTGCCCCGGTTCTCTTGGCCTGGTGGAGGGGGGGAACCTTGTTCTTTTGAGCTCCGAGAGGATTTCCCTTAGGACCTCCATGTGAGGGTCCTGAACTGGAGGGGGGTTTCGGGAGGGACTCACTGCGGTCGACTGTTCTGTTGAGTCCTCAGCGGCTGCAGCTGCGGCTTTCTTCTGGTGGCCATGATCTCTCCTTTCCCGCCGGTGCGAGGATGGGCTGTGGGGGAGGGGCATCTGAATTGAGCTTGCCTTGTGCTTCCGCGGCTCACTAGCCCTGTAGTGGGGGAGGGGTGCCCCAGCTAAGGCTCGGTCAACCGCCTCCGACAGTCCAGGAGGGGCGGGAGGGCCTGGGTTGGTGACTGTGCTACCGCAGTTGATTAAAGGCGGCTGCCCGCGGTTTGAACCTGCGCCTCGCCGGGGATTCTAGTCAGCGCTCCGGGCCTCGCTGTTGCGGGGGGAGCGCTTTGTCCATGCTGGGCTGGGGCCGTGGGCCCAATCAATTGCCTCCGGCCATCTGGAAGGGGAGGGAGGAGTGGGCTGGTGGCCGTGCTGCTGCGGCTGAGCCGGCACCTCGCCGGGGATCCAACCCAGCGCTCCGGGCTGCGCCGCTGCTGGGGGACTGCTCTGCCATGCGTTGGGCTGAGGCTGCGGGCAGTGGCGGAGACAGGAGGGATTAGCGCAGGCGGGACTCACTCCCTGCAGTCCGGCTTGCGAGCGCGGTAAATGCTGTGGTGACTGGTCCCCCTTCCTACGTTCTATGGGCCCACCTCCTTGCCCAAGCAGGCCTGATAAGCTAGTGCCTGCAGACAGGTCCCGAAGGGGGAGTACTGCTGTGCCTGGTCTTCGGATGCCCCACGCCAAAGGGGAGGGGGGGAAGCCCGGATGAAGCTCCGAGTCCCCTCGAGGAAGGAAGGAAGGTGAACAGGGAGGAGAATTCCGCTCCCCCTGGCGCCAGGAGCGCAGTCCTTCTCTATACTTATGGAAAAATCCTCTGAAGAATTCTTGCAGCTTGCCTGCTTCCTATCTGTTCAGAGGCAGACAAACAACTGGGGAGCTGAGGTTAGATCCCTCCTAGTAGGCTCCTCAAAGTTGATTGTCTGCCTCCTACTGGTAGCTGGCGGGATCTACCCTTCTGTCCTGACTGGACGGCCAGGAGGATCCCCCGGGAGAATGGCACCCCCTTCAGACATTTAAGCATATGCTTAACTTCAAGTATGCAAACAGTCTCATTAAAGTCAATGGATAATTAATAACTATAACATTTATTACATCTTGGCCTATAATATATTTATTGTAGTTCCTAATCTTGCTGTTCCTCTATGCCTGTAACTCAATATGAGTTCTAGTACAGAATGACAGCAAGATGCTGAAAGTCCAACAGAACCTAGGAGGAAAGGCTGAAAGAACTGAACATATGACCGTGACCAGTTTGATCAAGGGTGTAGTTATCATGGAGCGAGGGAGGGGTTCAGTTGAGTCTGGGCCCCAAACTCTGAGCGGACCCCTTTACAAGTGACCTGAGGAGTGCCACTATGATATTTTTAGTTGGAAAGGAGCAGGACCAACACACCGTCCCGACCACTCTGAAAATTTCCTAGTGATGCTCAGGCTGCTTGCAAAGGGCTCTGCCAAGAAGGAAGTTTTTAGAATGGGCAGGGATGAAGTGCTGTCCCACCCCCTCTGTGTGTTTTTAGACTGCTCCTGAGGGGGGGGACCCCTGGGTCTGCTTCGGTGGTGGTGGGCTTAAACGGAGCCCACCACTTTAGTCCACAGTCTGCCCATGTACGTCCACCTCCTCTGCACCATAGAGTTGCAAATGAATTGGTAGTTGCTCTAGGCAGCTGCCACCAGCTCTGTGGCAGTTGCTGGGGCAACTGGGAGCAGAGCTGCAGCAGCTTGTCTGTGAGTAGACGGACCACTGCTCCACCTCCGGCTGGTGTTCCAGGTGAGATGAGCAGAGCTGGCACATCCACGCTCAAGCCCCATTTGGGCCTGAATTTTCAGCCTTATCGGAGATAGGTTAGGTTTAATTAACCATGTCCCTGACTCATTGCAAGGGGTTGGAGTAGATGACCTCCATAAGACCTTCCAGAACTACAACTCTGTTTCTTTGATTCTAAGAACTATTTTCTAAATATCTAGAACTAAATATCTAGAAATATTTTTCTAAATAAAAATTGAATGCACTTTTTGGAACTTATAGTTCGTTCCTGATTGATAAGGGGGAACGAATAATGGTTATGTATAAAACATGGACAGTGTTATATTTCCCACTTATTTCAGGGGGAACCAGGTTCACCTGGACTGGCAGGTCTGCCTGGCCTGCCAGGGGAAGATGGAGCCCCAGGACAAAAGGTTTGTTTGTTTGTTTGCTTTCACTCTCCCCAATCTATCCCCTTGTGTCAGACAACATCCTGCCTGTCCCATTCTCTACATGGATTCCCCCCCGCCCCGCCCCCCCGACCAAGCAGAGGATTCTCCATGGGATCTGAGAGAAGAGGGGAGACACAATGTTGTCCACTTTTCTTCCTTGGTAGGGGTTTGCATAAATAGAAGCAGCCCTTCAGTCAATGGGGCCAATCCCATAGCCCATGGAAACTACACACAAGTCTACAGCAGAGACATTGTGCTACGTGGAAGCCAAGCAGATCCCATGTGGAGTGGTTTGGGATTCCAGCCAGTGTCTTCCCTTCTCTTTACTGCATCCCAAGCAGAAGGAATAAAGGGGCTGCCTGGCAGGGAAAGCGTGGTTTGAACAGAGATACCAGCATGAAAAGTAGGACAATGGGAATGAGCATCTTAGTGCAGGTGTAACTCTGAGCCTGAGTGTGGTGGAAGAAGCAGGACTACAAATTAGGAGTGGAACTTGTCCAGCAGGATCCGGGCTTCCATCATGACTGGCAGAGCCTGTCGAGAAGCGCATTGCTGGGAAGCCAGCAGTCACTTCTGTGCTTCTAGCTTGGACTATTCTGTGCCTTGTGCTAGGTGCCCCACCCCAATGCTTGCCTACTGCTAGTCATTGCTTTTATGTTTCTCTAAAGAAAAATATGGTTTGGGGGTTGGAAATTTCCCAGCCTGAAAGCAGTTTTTCTGGTTCTTTCACATTTTTTGAGTTGTTTGGACATGACTAAAACCTCTTTAACTGTTAGGGATCTTATATAAGGCCTTTGTGTATTTGTTTGAGGTTTTTGTGCTTGGAGACCTCTAGAATTGCTTTTTAAAACTTCAAAGTGTCATGTCCACATTTCTGATTGAGGATTATTACTTGCCTGAAGAAACCTGTGTTAAAATAACAAAATTATAGACGCTTACATAAAACACACTGAGCACCTGCATCCCTCCACTTATCTTCTCATCCTTTTGCGTATTCCCTCCAAGTGTTAATAAATCTGGCTTTTGGAACATCTGGTCTTTCTATGAGCTGCAATGTAGGGTGAAAACAGATGTGATGGTGGTGAGACGCCTCCCTGGGCCACTCCAGGGTGAAGCACTGCAGCTGCCACTCTTCCAGTTGACAGGGATGGCTGTTCACACAAGCAGCCCTCCCTTCTCCATAATCTGGGCATGAGGGCTGCTGTCACAGGTCCCTCTATGCCCTGGGCGAGCCACTGCAGCTGCCACTCCTCAGGTTGGCGGGGAGGGCTATTCAGACAAGCAGCCTTCCTCCCCATAATCTGGGCATGGGGGCTGCCATCACAGGTCCCTCCATGCCCTGGGTCAGTCCAAGGAACTGTCCACATGGGACAGGACTCCTGGGCCCACCTGCTGCTCAGCAGGATTGGGCCCCCAGGAAGAGCGGTCACCAAACACCTTATGGGGGGCATTCCTGGCCCCCTCATCAGCTGTTTAGTGTGTGCACAAGGCTTGCCAAACACCTGATGGGGGGTGGTCCTGGGACTCCCATCAGCTGTTTGATGAGCACACCCAGCCTTGCAAACATCTGATGGGGGTCCTCCTGTGGCCCCCATCAGCTGTTTGGCGGATCAAATGTGCACACCAAACAGCTGTTTGGCAGGGCCAGGGTGAGCACGCTCCTCCAGGCCCCCCCAATCGGCTGTTCTGCAGGGCTGAGTGAGCATGCTCCTCTGTGCCCAATCCACCAACCTTGCCTTGAGGTGGAGACTGTTAGCCTGGGTGGCCAGGCCTTAGCTCAGGCTGTGACTCCGGGGTAGTAGTGGATGAACATCTAGCAGCGACAGACCAAATGCACAGGTGAGTCCCAGACTGAGATGGGCTAATGCCATGACTATTTTCACCCTTATTTAAATTAATCCAGGGTGTGGGTAAAAGCAGATGTGACAGTGGACCCCTGTGACCCACTCTGGCATGTTCTGGCCTGGACCTCATCTGCTTGTATGTGCAGGCTCCTCCAGATGCTGGCCTGGGATTACCCTGGGCTGTGTTGGCGGCTAGCCCAGGCTCTGATCTCTGTAAACAGTCAAACTCACAGCCCAGGCTAAGGCCCGCCTGATTGGGCCAAAGCGGGTCACAGCAGGCTATCCTGTATGTTTTGGCCTGCCATGACCCCGCCTGGATTGGGGCCCTCCCTGACCAGCTGTCATGGCTGCCTGTCGTGGTGGGGTGCGGGGTGCTGGGAACAGCGTGGGGGTGTGACCAGATGCCCACATATCTGTTACAGCCCTCCCCAGGCCATGCAGACTGAGGTCCTGCCACCGGTGCGTATGTTCAGTGCCCTGACATGGCCTGAACTGTGTCTGCTGTGGATTTCCACCGCAGGCCAGGCTGTGATGATGTCGCGCCACTGTCACGTGTGTTTTTTACCCTGTATTTTGCAAGCTTGTATACAAATTATTATTGCACAGCCATTTTTCACTCAGGGCAAGTAATGCTTAACTTGCTATCAGGATATATAATTTCTGAAACTAAAGAGAGGATTTCTAGCTGCAGTCTTTCACTTAATAAGATTAAATAGAGCTAAACAACTAAATACCAATATTGATTTTTGTTTCTTCCTTTGCAGGGAGAACCAGGACTCCCTGGCCTTCGCGGTCCAGAGGGTGCACCTGGGATTGGAATACAGGGCGAAAAGGTAAGGATTCCACCTTAAAATGAAAGTCATAAAAACATGTTTCAGTTTCCATGAGATTGTAGACTTAAGGCAGACCAACAATCTAGTTTACTGGTTTCTATAAGAAAGGAATAGGAAAATTGGTTCCCTTACCTGGATCTCCAGTGTTCAAGATCCTTACACCTGCAAAAACAGCTTTGACTCCAAAAAACAGCAATTTAACTAGTTAAATTACAAATGCAACTGAAAGGAAGAAACCCATCGCTCTCCTATAGCTAGGAGCTAGGAGATCTCAGCTAGGGTTAAAACCCAACAAATTAGAGTCCAGGAAAGAGCTAAGCAACTCCTCTGCTGGTGGGTTGAAGTGATGTCCAGTGGAGCTCGTCAAAGGAAAATTCCCAGGTAAGAGAACAATTTTCCTTTCTCTCCAGCTCCCTGGACATAACTTCAAGACTCTGGGGAGCAGTCAACAAAATCCATGGGAGGGAAAAAGGAGATGTGGCTCAAATCAACTACATACAATAACTGGGTTTTTTTTAAAAAAATAACTGCAGAATACTTTGCAAAACCTGGCACCCAAAGGCTGCCTTGGCGGACTCCAAACTACGTATCTTATAATGCTTAGTGAAGTTGTCCAGGGAGGACCACGTCATTGCCCTGCAACGCTTTTCATAAGTAGAAGACCTGAAGGCCCATGAGGTGGCCGTACCTTAAAGAGAATGAGCTTTAATGCTCTGCAGAGGCAGAAGAGTTTGTGCCTTATAAGTCTTTGCAATACCAGCTATAACCCACTTGGCTGTTATTGTCTTTAAGGCTTTCCCCCCCTTTGACTAGGGCAATTGTTGACAAACAAGGCCAAGGACTTTCTAAAGCCCTCTGTCCTTTGCAAATAAATTTTTAGTGCTCTTCTAAGATCTAGTTTGTGCCAGAGAACCTCCTGTGGGTCGGAAGGTCTGGGACAAAAGGACGGGAGGCAGATCTCTTGGGCTCTGTGGAACAGAGAATTTTATTTACCTTAGGGATGAATGTTTGGTCTAACAGGTGACTGACTCCTTAAATATGCAGAAAGCCGAATCGATGGACAGTGCACCCAGTTCCGATACCCTTTGAGCTGAGATAATAGCTACAAAGAAGCACACTTTGATAATTACAAAATACAAGAATACTTCCTGTAGGGGTTCAAAAGGAGGACGAAGAAAAGCTTTCAAAACTACATTAAGGTTCCAAGTAGGGAATCTGTGTGCAACAGGAGGGGATAGGATACTAACTTTGTCCCTGCCAAAAATCTCTTAATATGCTGATGGGACCCCAATTTGGAACCCGAAGTAGCCCCCAACATGCTGTCTATGGCCACCACCTATCTAGAGAGAGTTCTGGGGGGCTTCTGGAGATCTGCTTGAAGGAATTCTAGGACTACTTTGACATCTGCTGCACATGGATCTATATTGCGCTCTGTGCACCAGTTAGCAAAGACTTCAGGTTGATTTATAAATTTGTTTGGTAGAATCCCTTCTGGCTGCTAACAACGTATCCAAGACCTGATCAGAGTAGCCTAAGTTCTGGAGGTATCTCGTCTCAATAGCCAGGCTGTCAGACAAAACTGTTGGGGTTTGTCATGAGTGAGTGGACCCTGTGAGAGAAGGTCTGGAGACAAAGGGAGCCTCTGAGGTGGAACTATGCTGAGCTCCCCCAAATCTGAGTACCATGGACGTCTGGGCCATACTGGAGCTATTAAGATCACTCTGATTCTAAGACTTGATCTTGACTACCGTCTTCCCTATGAGGGGAAACAGAGGGAAATTGTAGAGGAGGCCCGCTGGCCACTGTCGGTTCAGAGCATCAATCCCCTCTGCACTGGGACACCTGTTCCTTACAAAGAATCTGGGAACCTTTGCATTGTGGATGACACAAATAGGTCAATGACTGGGTTTCTGAAGGTGTTTTCCACGAGAGTAAATGCCTCCTGACTCAACAACCACTCTCCCGGATCCAGCCGCTGTCTGCTGAGCCAGTTCCCTTCCATGTTCTCCACGCTCCTCATGTTCAGGGCCTGAAGGGACTGGAGATTGGACTTGGCCCAAGACAAGATCCTCATCACCTCTAGGTGGAGAGCCAGAGATACTGCTGCCCTGGTTGTTCTTGTAAGCTTTGGCTGAGATATTGATTCTTCCGAGGACCAGGTCCCCTGCATGTAGCTCTTCTCCAAATGAGCCCCTCAGCCGTATGTCTATGGTCAGGATGATTTTTGTGGGCTCCACCAGGAGCATCCCCTTTTGAAAGCGTGTTGAGGAGGCACCAATCAAGGGAAGTCTTGACCCTCCACAACACCCAGACTGTTGGGTTGAGCCCTTGGGAGATCGTCAGTTGGAATGGTCTCAGGAATTTCTGCAATGTTCATGGGTGCATCCTCGCCCACTGGAGGAGCAGGAAACAGGAGGCCATTAGCCCTGGAAGGCTTGCCAGTTATTTCAGAGGCAATGAATCCTGAGAATGAATCTGTCTGAGAATCCTGATTTTTTCCTGTTGCTCCTGTGGAATGAATAACCTCTCCTGTAGGGTGTTTATCCTCACTCCCAGATGCTCCTTAAGTCTGGGTGGGAACCAGGGGACTCTTTGCCTGATTGATCATGAACCCATGGTCCTCTAGGTAGTGGATCATTCTCTATACATCTGCTTGGGCTTTCTCCCTGAATGCTACTCTGATTAATAGTTCGTCCAGGTACGGATGAACGTGGACTCCCTCCAAGCGAAGGTTGGCTACCAGGATGACCAGAGTTTTCGTGAATGTTCTTGGGGAGGCTGACAGAACAAATGGCAGGGCCTTGTACTCCCAATGCTTCCCTTCATACTGAATCTGAGGTAGCATCTGTGACTCACATGGATGGGGATATGAAGGGATGCCTCCTTCAAATCCAGTGAAGCTAGACAGTCTCCTGGAGAAATAGTTGCACAGATTGAACTGACCGTCTCCATTTTTAATTTCTTGAGTTTTGCTGAGCGTTTCAGCTTTTTAAAACTGAGAACAGCCCACCATTCCTCTGATTTCTTTGGTATGAGAAACAGAATAACGCCCCTGGCCCTGTTGTTGA
Organism: Sphenodon punctatus; assembly: GCA_003113815.1. Lineage (NCBI taxonomy): Eukaryota > Metazoa > Chordata > Lepidosauria > Sphenodontia > Sphenodontidae > Sphenodon > Sphenodon punctatus. The sequence goes on along the minus strand of QEPC01003457.1, from coordinate 6,696,898 downwards.
GAGGAACTGGCTCTATAGCCCTGATAGAGTGTAGGCGAGCTATTTCTACAAGCATTGCTCTGTGCTTCTCTGGATTTTTTTACATTGATGAGGGATGAAAGGAGCTGCGATGCTGTCTTATTAGCTCTATGAGGTAACTGTGGGTGATGATGTCTGTGCAGGATTCTATTCACCTGTCTCTGAAAAATTGAAGTCTTTCCCCTAACGGTGGGTGCGATAGGGCAACACGACTGGGGTACTCAGGAATCCGACTTAGGTGGCTGACTTGAGCTGGACTTGCCTCTCGAAGGACTGTTGTCCTTGTAGCTATGTTTGCCGCGACCTTTTCACTTTGGATCCGTGGAACTTCGGCCATAGTTCGAGGACCTATTTAGAGCTTTGGGAAAGAAATAAAAAGGTTTCTTTGAGTGTGTAGAAGCTACCTGGTGGAGTGTTTTTCTCCTTGGATTTGTCAGATGCTTCTGCGAGTACTTTATCCAAACACACTCCAAACAATTTTCCCCCTTGATACGCTCCAGATACCAATAGGTTCTTGGCTAGGGTGTCTCCCTTCCAAGACTGTAACCAGAGCCTCCTTCTGACCACTACATTTGATGCCATGGCCCTGGATGCCCACAATATCATGTCAGAAGAGGTATCAAACAGCAGTGCCACTGAGAGGGTGATGTGATATGCCAGTACTGTCTTTCTCAGGAGGTGTCTCAGGATCCCTGCCCTGTTCTAGCCACTATGCTACAGCTCTGCAGGCAGAAGTGAAGGTGAGCGCCATATGTAGGAGGGCTGAACCTGCCTCAAAGTTGTGCCCAAGCGCAGATACTGTCCCCCTATCAGTTGAGTCTGAGGGGAAAAGGTCCCCCCTCCATGGGGAATACAGATTGCCTAGCCAATGAAGCAGCTGCTGCATCTACCTTAGGTGTGTCAAAAAGCACTTTATTTCATGCTGAGAACTTATACAGGGTGTTCTGTGTTCTAGTCATGTGAGTGTGTTTAGCAGGGCACTCCACTCGTTTCTGATTAACTTCTCAAAAGTCTTATCTATGAGGAGCCCTTTCCCTCTTTCCCGGGATTTTTGGTAGATATTCCCTATCAGAGTCATCTTCTGAAGGCTCAGGGGAGCAGTCCTTTTCTGGCCTTTCTTTAATAGACAGGGACTTATGGAACTGTCTATATAAACAGTCTTTGGCCTTCACAGGGAAACCCCTTCCTGGGTCTTTGCTGACCTCCACCTCAGTGGCAGAGTCAGAATACTTTCCTACTTCAGGAGAAGAATGCCTCTCAAAGGCATGAGGCGAATCCTGTTCCTCATTCTCTACCTCTTCCTTCTCCCCCGCCCCTTCATCTTGCCTCTGTGCCTCAGAGGCTGCAACGGGGCACATTTCTGTTTCTGGTTGGGGGAGGGGCATGAGCCTCCTCACCTGAGGAGAATTGTACAGCTTACCTCAGTTTCTTGCTCCTCCCTCAGAGGAGAAAATATACCAGGTCCTGTGGCCTGATACGAGATTTTGAGACTTTGGGAGCCCCTGAAGGCTGCTTGCCTTTATAAGCTGTTTTAGATTTACTTTTACAGGGAGTTTTTCGTGGTTTTTTTTTTGCAGGTGCTGGGCCCCTTATCAGTTTATTTTTTTTGTCGAGTCACCAGGGGGCTGCGGGGTTCCCATTTTATCAGGGGCCGCAATTATCTGACCCAACATGTCCACCTGCGGTGCCTCCACTGGGGAGAGGCAGGAGGTGGGGCTTACGTTACTCTACGATGCTTGCCTTTTGGTCTCAGGGAGGCCTCAGGGCAGAAAATGCACTGGTCCACAGCAGGGAGCGGGGCCTGCTGATCCAGATAATTTATTTCCTGGTCCACACAAAGCGTCCGGAGAGGCTCTGTCGCACCCGCTGTGCTCCTTCCCCACGCCAGGGTGGGGGGTCAGGGAGCAATTGTTTCCGTCATCTGACTGGAAAGTTCTGATTGCCACTCAAAGCAGAGCTACTGCGCTCTGTTCCCCCCTGTGTGAAGCAGAACAGATCCGGGGGGCATTCCCCAGTGAGCATGCTCCAGCAGAATTTTGTGATGGTCTTCTGCCACCTAGCGGTTGAGGCAGGGAACTACCCCAGAGTCTTGAAGTGATGTCCATGGAGCTCGGCAGAAGGGATGGGGTAAGAATTAAGAATTGATTGATTCTACAATCTAAATTGAGCTGGGTACAAAAACCTTAACTGAATGGTTGCACACTTTTGTTTCGTTCTTTGGAATTTTGTGTTATTGTTGGGTTATTTACTGTTTTTTAACTTGATTTCCTATGGAAAAATGTGTGTGTGTAATTTTATCCTGCAGGCTCATTTCAGCCAAATTTGTTAGAGGGACAGAAGGCCCCCAAATAAGTAAGGAACCCCAAGTTTTGAAACAGTGGGTATACTTGGGAGGGAGAGACAGAGGACCCCTTTTTTTTCTGTAAAGTCTAATTGACATACACATTAGTATCAGTTAAAGGTGAATTCATTAACATACCCATTGGCTTCAATGAGAATTGCTTAGCAACTACAGAACAGGACTCACTTTCATTGCTGTTTACTAAAGACACTAGTGACTTTTTGCTAGAACATCTAGGTAGATAAATAATGTTTGGGTTTTTTTCTTTTCATTTTTGTAGGGCGATCAAGGCCAGCGAGGCATACGTGGGTTAACGGGGCCAACTGGAGCACATGGACCCACAGGGGCTAAAGTATACTTTGTTTTATGCATGCACAGAATATCCATTGTGTCTGTTTAATAGAGTTCTTGTGTCAAGGACCTGACTTGTTCTAGTAACCAACTTGTAGAATGAAAGTCCAAAGTAATTGCATTGGTCACAGCTGCTCCTCAGAAAAGCAGAATCTCAGCCGCTGAGACCACAAAGCACTGAGTGCAGCCACACGAGCTGTGGAGGGCCCGATCCCTGTGTGGCCCCATGGTGGGCAAGTGCTGCTGCCACACTGTGCAGCCAGCATGGGGAGCAGGACAGATAGTTCCACCCCAGTCTGAGTGGCTGGGCTGCTGTTGGAGCTCCCACCACGGTGGGGGCAGACCAAGGTACTGGTCACATGAGTGGGCACGCAGCCCTGCCCCACCTCCCTTCCCAGGCCCAACCAAAATTGCAGCTGTGGCGTGTCTGTGTGCAACGTGCAACAGCACCCGCTGCTTAAAGCCCTGTCACAGAACTCGCCCTGTGGCGGAGCAGAAGGGGCCCAGCCACACAGGCAACCACGCCTTGGGCAGCCTTAACCCATCTGCACGCCTTGGGCAGCCTTAACCCATTTGCACGCCTTGGGCAGCCTTAACCCATTTGCGGTAAGGCTTTTATGCGACACGTCCTCAGCCTTTTTCCAAGGACGCATCATGTATCGGCTAGCAGGGGGAACATCTGGTGGCCACTGGCACATGATATACTGCATTGCGTGGTCCGGCTGCCCAGAGTGGGTTGAGGCTGCCCAAGGCATAGTAGCCTTCCCAAGGCAGGTTGTGTGGCTTTACCTGCTGACTTCGCAGCCAGTCACAAAGCAGGAGAGGCAGGGAGTGTGCGAGGCTCAGTCTGGGAAATGCTTCAAAGGGGTGAGTGTCTTGTGGCTCTCCAGTGTATGAAGATTTTGGTACATGACTCTTGGGTTTGGGGACTTGGGCATTCCTGTTAGTTATACATGATCAGTGCCTTCCTCGTTTTATATCCTTGCTGACTTACCCACATTAGCAAAATATATATTCATGCTTTGGAGCTATATTTACAGTCTTCCATCCATTAAAGTTAGTGGCTCAGCTACCATTGACTTTAATGGTGGAGGACTCCATTCTTAGTGTATGCAAGGTGGTTTTAAGATGAGTTGTTTTGATGTACCTATATACATCATGAGTACAAGAAATCAATAAAATTATGAATAAATAGAATAGGAAGTATACCTGAGCAAAACAGAAGCATGAGCACTCACTAGCTAACAGATCTCTACTGCTTATATGTAGTATAAAGAGCTTACTAGGTTTTTTGCCATTGTATATTTTTGTTGCAGAAACTTCTTAACTAACAAAATGGTTTATGTGAAAGTCTGGCCAAACATATAAAATGAACACAGATTTGCTCAATTTCCCTTCTGATAATAGAAGAGTGATACAGTATTGTTTCTGCTAAATTACAAATTAGATTAAATTTCCATCTACTTCATGCAATTTTGTATGAGTAGACATGCATCTGAAGCACTGCACATAAAATGTGACTTTTAGAATGTGAATCGGCATTTAAGACTATTTAGAAAACTTTCATATAATGTCCCTAATTCAGGCAGATGGCAGTTCGGAAACAATTTGTGTCACACTAGCATGTACGTGCTGGCAAATCTGTCACTAGTTTACATAGTTGAGACCCACAATTTTGGATGCTTTTGGAGACACCCAAAATGAGGGTGTCTGTCCACTGCTCATATTGCAGCAGGCAGATTCTCTGGTCCACCCATAACATCAACAGCTCCAAGTTCTACAAGGGAGGGGCTCCTGCAACAGACTGTTAATGCTAGCAGCTGATGATCAGTAGTAACCTGCAACCAGTTGTTTAGTGCTAAACAACCTTAGGAACAAGCTGCCTCTAGACCCAGCAAGTCTATATGTTTCAAATCCACTCTCCATCTGTGGGTGATTTCAGACGTTACGGGGCCCGTTGGCCCCGTACCGAAATCAACCCATTCGTTCCCCGC
>QEPC01003457.1:6673442-6683708 GCA_003113815.1 Sphenodon punctatus | reverse complement strand
AGCTATTTGAACATGAAAACCAGGAGTTTAAACAGGATACGTTCAGGAAGGGGGAGCCAGTGAAGAGAGAAGAGGAGAGGCTGCACATGGTCGAAGCGACGGGCAGAGTGAATGACTTTGGCAGCGGAGTTTTGGATTGCGATAAGGGGTGACAGGTGAGAGCGAGGAAGGCCAGCAAGGAGGAGGTTGCAGTAATCGAGGCAAGAGATAACCATGGCATGAACAAGGGTTTTGGCCAAGGAGGTAGAGAGAAAGGGCTGGATCCGCGCAATGTTATGGAGGGAGAATCGGCAGGATTTGGCAACCGAGTCAATGTAAGGTTTAAAAGAGAGGTGCATGTCAAAGATGAAGCCCAAGCTACGGGCTTGGCGAACCGGATGGATGGTGACTCCATCGATGCAGATGGGCAGTATGGTGTTTGTTAGTCTACACTAACATAGCAATGCCTTTTAGACAGACAATGTAGTGTGGACTAATGACTCAGAAAATAAATGTAACCTACCAAACTAGGACATTAGTGCGGACTACTTTAAGTACGGTTTTTATAAAATCAAGTGGTTGGGGTTTTATAAGAGCCATACTTCTCTCTTAGTCTACGCTAATAAGCGTCGTTGACAGCGTTCAGACGGACAAACTAGTCGGCACTAGATTCAGTTAGTGCGAACTAACTGTCCGTGTGAAAATGCCCTCACTGATGTTGAAGTGGTTGCACTGGCACAGCATCAAATCCTCTACATTTGAGGTTCTGGAAAAGTTAAATTCTGTCATCACTCATCATTGTCATCAGTATCCTCAATCACTGAAACTGAAGAATAAAGGAAACTAACTCCATAGTAAATGATTTGTGTGTATTAACCTTTTTAGGAAAGGTTATCAAACAGGTGGTTGCCTCACAGCTCAGGCACATCTCTATGCTATTGGATTCCTGGACCCATGTCAGTCAGGTTTTCATCCTGGGTATTGTGTACTGACTGCACTTGTTGCCTTGGTTGATAATCTCCGCTTGGGTAATAGACAGGATAAATTGTACCCTGTTGATTTTTATTAGATCTCTCGACGGCTTTTGATACAGTTGACCATGGGGTGGTGTTGAGATGGCTGCGGGACATGGTGGGGTGTGTGGGACTGCTCTTGAGTGGTTCCACTCATTCCTGGATGGGAAGACCCAGAGAGTGGTGATGGGCAGTAGGTCATCATCCCCTCGGGAGCTCCCTTGTGGGATCCTGCAGGGTTCTAGCTTGTTCCCACTCCTGTTCAATGTGTATCGGAGGCCCCTGCGTGAGGTCATTAGGAGGCTTGGAGTGAAGTGCCATCAGCATGCTGATGACACCCAACGCTCTATCTTTTTTTCATCTGACCCAGACCCTGCAGTCTTGGTGCTTACCAGGTGCCTGGATGCTGTTGGGGACTGGATGCAGGCGAACCGATTGAAGCTGAATCCAGACAAGTTGAAGGTGGTGATGGTGTGCCAGCTGTGTGACCTGGGGGACATAGTGACCCCTGTTATTGATGGGGTCCAGCCTCCTTTGGTTACTCAGGTTTGCAGCCTTGGGGTGCTCCTGGATCTGATACTGCACCTGGATGACCAGGTTGCAGCAGTGGCCAGTCGCTGCAATCTGGTCATCCAAATGCTTGCATCTGGTGAGAAGGCTGCGACCCTTTCTATCAGACTTGGACAGTCATCTGTGCCTTCATAACCTTGAGGCTAGACTATTGCAATGTGCTGTATGTGGGGCTGACCTTGATGACTGTCCAGAAGCTACAGTTGGTGCAGAATGCGGCAGCCCACCTTCTGTTGAGAGTGGGTCTCCGGGAGCATGTTACACCAGTGCTCCAGAGTTTGCAGTGACTGCCAATAGCTTTACAGGCACAACTCAAGGTGCTGGTTTTGACCTATAAAGCCCTAAATGGCTTGCACCCCAGGTATCCAAAAGACTGCCTCTTCCCTTATGTTCCATCACGGTCTCTGAGGTCGGCTAAGGATGCCCTCTTGCGAATACCAACTGCCCATGAAGTTCATAAATGAGGGCACACAGAGAGGTGTTCTCGGTGACTGCTCCACAGTTATGGAACTCTTTCCCCTTGAAGATCTGCCTAAGCCCGGACCTGCTTACCTTTTTGTTTGGCCAGGTGTTTGGCCAGGCTTGGAAAGATGGATAGGGTTGGGTGGGGTAGAGGAGTTATGGAGAGGGTAGGTGGGATTTAGGGTTTCTTTTAATTGTTTTATATGTTTTTATGTATCATATGTTCTATGTGTATGAATTTTATATATTTCTGTATACTGCCCTGACCCTTCAAGGGAAGGACGGGATAAAAATTGAATGAATAAATAAAGAAATAAAAATACTCCACTCCTGAGTAATTTTCAGATTACTGTGGAGTTGGTAATCCTTGAAGTTATAACTCCATTCCAAATTAACTGCATAGTTGCTATTTGCATATACTGCTGCCTTGGAATAAAATCACAAGAATGCAATTTGCATCGCATTCCACTCATCCCCTCCTATGAAAGTGGATGCCATGATGCCCCATTGGCACTAAAAAGCAGTCCATACCACTGCAAGGGAGATGAATTACTACTGCTTGTGTATACCCAATACAGAAGAGCTTAGTAGATGCCAATACAGGTAACTGAATTTTTTCCCCATTAACATTAACATTTTAACATTCAGAAAAATGTTTGCATAGACCAGAATGGGAATTCCATAATATGGTCCATGTTCAGTTAAATTCCCTCTCTGGCACTTGAAAGCCTCTTATTATTTAACAGCATAACTGTCCCGCACCTTATGATCACAACGGGAAAGGCAATGAGGTGATCACCCAAATAACTAGTTACTGTGTGTTTGGTGCAGTAAAGCTAGGGCCAGTCTCTGAAGTCCTTGAGCTGATCTTGGTATTCAAAATTAAAATAAAATGAGGAGTCAGTGCAGAGAATGGACTAGCTAGTTGAGTGTTTTAACCAGTTGGTCTTTCTCTTGGGGATGGCTTCATTCCTAATTACAAATTGTAATCCTAAAACCTGCAGATTACCACTAAACCTTCAGATTATGAAGTTATGGGCCAGAGTGGAGTGTGATAGGTATTAAAAAGACCATAAGCTGTGGACCAACTGGTGAGCCTGACAGCAGATGCGCTTGATAGCCAGTGATGGTACAGAGAAGCAAATTCTTCATACCAGCACCACCTTCATCTGTTTTGGCTTTAGCTTTAACCAGCTGATTTTCATTCTGCAGCTGCGTGGGTTTGTAAAGAAGAGCCACATGTTTGTCCTGTTTCTACTCGTCTATTTCAGGTTTTTTTTAATTATCGTATGTACTTGAAAGCACTTTTAGTCCAAGACTAGCTACAGAGCACAGTTCTGTTTCTGTGCCGCTTGAGTCTTTAGCCACTATGTTAAGGCTGTCAGCAGAAGTACTAATTATGAGGCCAAGCCTGACAGTTGCTGAGTTTCCCTCAGTTCACACTGAGCCCTGGACTGCTGATAGATATTAAAACCCAGTCATCTCATTTAATCCAAATAGGATTAACAAACAGTAGTTAATTACAGACCTCCTAGACAGTACTTGATTTGGAGACCTAGAGATGAAAGGCCTATAACTCTGCATGTCTGTTCAGTCCCCAGATTTTACTCCATTATTAAATACTCTGCTTATAACAACTGAAATACAGTGCAACCTCATTAATAACATGTGTCATTATAATGTGGTTGTGACCATGGCTCCCAATGTGTTGTTGTAATCACAAATATGTAATGTTTTTCAATTAATTCAAAGTGGGCATATTCCGCAAGATGAGGGGGCCCCAGCAGCCACAGAGCATTTTACATCTGAGCAGACATAAAATGCTCTGACTCCTAATACGAAGCTGACTCCATGCAAGGCTTGGATTGAAACAAACTCCATTCCCTGATTGAACCAGGTCATCATTCCATAGGCAATGTAGCACTGATAGGCTTTCTGTGGGTTGGGAACTTTCACTGAACTACTAGCATGCCTTCTTGTGGTGTATCTGCCAAATGTCACATTGAGGACCGCATTAGATCTGAATTTGTGTTATAATGGTGACAGCAAACATACTTTATTGTATGCACTGACCAGTCAATCACAGTGTATGATATCAGCAAGTCCCTTACAGTATTTGCTTGCAAAATCATGCAGAAAAGTTTTTCTCTGTTAATCTGCCTGACAGCCATTGTACACAAAATACTTTTCTGCTGTTAACAGGGTGACCGAGGACTTCCAGGACCCCCTGGGCCATTTGGGCCCAAAGGAGATGGTTACCCTGGCCCACCTGTAAGTATGCAAATAATGTTTGACATCTCCATTGTATACAAATACAATAGCTGCTGATTGATAGAAATCAGACCATAGCTATAGAGCTACAGAGGGCTTCAGCAGCCATAATGGCTACTCAGTGAATGTTTTCAGATGGATGCAGGTCTGGCCACCCCCCAGAGCTGCTCTGGGGGTAAGACACTGTATCTGCCTGCTTCCAACCTCACAGACAGGTCGGGTTTAAACAGACCCAGCGGGTTCCCCAGTGTACAGTCAGCCTGTGCAGTGCCCCCCCACACACTGTAGGGACTTTGCAGACAAAATTGCTCGTATTCACCACAACTTGGGTGCTACCATTTCAACTGCAGAGTTGGAGTTATGGAAGCTAAGTCTAGTCCTGTTTTATTTGGATCAGTTTCAGTTGGTATCACCCACTGATGCAGGGACAATGCTTGGGGCAATGAGGGCAGAGGGGAGGTGCTTGGGGCAATGAGGGCAACCAGTTGTGAACTAGATCCTTGCCCGTCCTGGCTGGTGAAAGCCAACTGGCAGACATTGGGGCCATTGTTGGCTGCGGTTGTTAGCACCTCCCTTTTGGGAGGAAGGGTGTCAAACACCCTTAAAACTGTGGTGATCCTCCTTCTGGTTAAGAAACTATCTCTGAATGCTGATGCCATGGCTAGCTATCGGCCTGTCTCTAATCTTCCCTTTTTTGGGAAGGTTATTGAATGTGTGGTTCAATAATCACACAATCTCCCCTAAGGTGGGAAGAGGGGCATGCATGGAGGTTTACATGACTTTAAAGTGCAGCACACAAAGAGTACAAAACACTTATTATGAATGTGAATGGAGCCCAAAGATCAGCTATTAGATGGGTGAATGAGGGAGGGGAACCTAAGGAGCCTGGTGATGTTGGCAAGTCTCCAATCAGCACTCAGAATTATTGATGTTAGAAAAACTCAAAATAGTAATGAAAATTATTTCTAAAGCTTTCTGTTACCTTTGTATCCTCTGCTACTGGAATTGTTTCTCCCAAGCTCCCCTGGACATGACTTCAAAATGCTGGGGAGATTCCCCCAGCTCAGCCGCTAGGTGGCAGATAACCAATTGTCTGCTGGAGCATGCTCAGTAGGGATCTGCTCTGAGTCACCAGTTAGTTCTTCTGCCTCAGACTGTGAGGAGTGGAGCCCAGAATCTCAGGCGTGTTTAATTCCTGTTGACGCAGAGGCGAAGAGGACCAACCCTAGAAGCCCTCAGGCCACATCTAGGACTGTTACCCAGCTCAGGATTGTCAGTTTGCCCCTGACCCCCCACCCCGATACAGAGATTAACAAGAATCTGGCAGAGATTTCCCCATACAAGCAAAGGACAGCCTATTTAAACTGTTTCATAAAGCCTTATGCATTAGGGAAAAAACAGAGAAAGATTGCTCTCCAGAGTCTGCAGATGATGACTCTGCTTGGGAATACCTCCCTAAAATCCCAAGGAAAGAGAAAGGGCTCCTTTTAGACAAAACATTCAAGAAGTTGATCAGAAATTAATGGAATACCCTGGCAAGTACTCTCACCTGACTAAGACTCAGGATGCCTTGTACTCATTCTCAACCCATAGGAGGACACTCTTTGAAACACCTAAAGTGGACGCGGCAGCGGCATCCTTGGCAAGACAGTCAATCTTCCCAATGGAGGGAGATCTAAACCCCACAGACAGAGGGTTAGAATTTCCCCTCAGACGGAACTTTGAGGTGGGTTCCTCAGTCTTAAGAATGCCCATCACTTCCACTTATGCCTCCCAAGCAGTAGTTAAGTGGTTTGAGCAAGGCAGGGACCCTGAGCCCCCCCCCCCCCAAAGAAACAGGGTTCTGACATCTCACATCACTCTGGTAATGACCTTGTTGTTGGATGCTTCCTCAGACATGATCTCTTGGGCATCCCGGGCCTTGGCCTCAAATGTTCTGGCTCAGATCATGGAAGTGTGATGCCTTGCCCAAAAAACCTCCTGGTCTCAGGAGAGTATCGGGGCAAGAAGTTATTTGGGGTCTGCCTTGATAAAGTGCTCGCAGAGGCCTCAGATAAAACCAAGAAGCTCACCCTCTATCAAGTCTCTAACACAAAACAGCCCTTTTGTTTCATCCCCAAGGCTCCACATAGATCCTCAAACTTTGGCTGCAGTTCCACAGATCCAAAGTGGAGAGGCTGCTGGAAGTGTAACCAAAGGTCTCTGGTCCTCCCAGGAGCAAGAAGGGGGTAGAACACACCACCAAATCGGACTCCTGACTACCCCGAGATGGGCCCCTTGAACCACTCACTGATAGGGGGCAGACTACCGCTCTTTAAAGACAGGTGGGTCAGGTCATGCTCAGAGAAATGGTTGCTACATACGGGTATGCTAAACAGCTAAAGAGGCAGCCATTCAATGCATTCAGTCCATCTCCAAATAAAAAAGGCCAGAGAAACACCAGCCATGCTCACCAAAACAGCCCGCCTGCACTCAATAGGGCTGATAGAACTACTACTACTAGTTGTACACACAGGGCTGTACAGATACACATAACATAAAGACAGTCCCTGATCCATGGAGCTTACATTCTAATCAAGGCACAAAGACATAGACAACTACAAATAAAGAGTCTTCCTATGTATAATGGACTACAGGATGCAGGTATTCAGTAAGTTTATTTATTTCAATTAAAATGGTTGAAATCCACATGGCTATGATATGGCTAGGGCCTAGGTTTATGATTTAAAAGTGATCTCAAAGAAATTGGCCTTAAGGTGAGGCTTGAATATGGACAGGGAGGCGGCCTGATGCACCACCTCAGGAATTTTGTTCCGAGCATATGGTGCAGCAAGGTCGAAAGTGCGGAGTCAGGAGTTGGCGATGGAGGAGAAGGGCACAGATAAGAGCATCTTGCCCAATGAACAGAAGTCACAAGTAGGGGTGTAGGGAGAGAAGACAGAAGAGGTACTGAGGAGCTGCAGCGTGAAGACACTTGTAGGTGTGTAGGAGAAGCTTGAACTGTATGCGGAAGCGGATGGGGAGCTAGTGTAGAGACTTGAGGAGAGGGGTTACATGATTGTAATGGCATGTAAGGAAGGTGAGTCTTGCAGCTGAATTTTTAATAGACTGTAATGGAGATAAGTGGCTCAGTGGGAAACTTGTGAGAAGCAGGTTGCAGTAGTCTAAACGGGACGTAATGAAAGAATGGATTAGGGCTTTAGCAGTATTAATTAAATAACTTTATTGTGTAACCAATTAGGCCATTGCATAAGACATTCATAAACCTCTGTACATACCAAAAATAACCTGGAAAGTCCCCACAAAGGGATAAAATAAAATAAAAACCAAAAAAACATTTTGTATCATAATCCACTCATACATCCCTATCTTAAACACTAGCTGTAGGCTGTACATACTTGTTTTATACTTATAGGTTTACTGGGATTCTGTTTAATAATATAAACCTGCATTAAATATTTTATTACCTTTCCTGTAACATAGGCGGAACGATCACCCAACAGAAAACTAGTATAAAACGCTGGCGTTCTTCCAGGATAGGAAGTAATTAACAGAAAAATATATTTGTTACAAGCCTCTATAAAAATATGCAATCCAATAAAATATGACTCATTGTTTCAATTCATCTTAACTTGCATGGACAGAGCCAATCCGCAATGGGGGTAGCTCTATATCTCCCCTCCACCAAGGCTGAGGGAAAGACATTAAGTCTTGTCAGGAAAAAAAGCCTTTCAAGGTACGACATTGGAGACAAGGTTTCATTCTTCATCAGCTGATAGTGACCCAGGGATCTAGTTTCCCCGATTGTAGTCCGGGTTTCCTGCCTAGTAATATCTACCAACCTTTCTATTCCCATTTTCTTAGCACCTTTAAATCTCAGTGGGGCAAGAGCCATTGGGAAAAAGCCCATTTGTTTTATTTTATTATCTACAGTAGTTACCCATAAGTTCAGAGCCTTATCCTTAGTCAACAGCTGCGATAGAGGAGCAGCCATTTCAAAATGAAGTCGCAACCAATAGCTTATTGCCGTGGACCAAACCTTCACATGTAAGGGTAGGAGGCCACATTCCAAACAGAGTGCTAGGCTACTAACGCCACATGAGGCAGTCAGCAGGGACCTGATAAACCCAGATTGGAGTCTCTCCAGACTTTGGATCTTATCTAGTGCCCAAAATTGGGCTCCATACATAAATTGCGGCATGCGTTTTTGTATTAAAAAATCTTAATTGCTGGTATAACCAAAGAGGCCACCCCCACCCCCCAGTCTTAATAAAGGATATTAAAGATTTATTTAGTTGTTTGGCCTTAGCTAGAGTTGCCTGGGCATGCATACTCCAGCATCCATTAGATTGAAAAAGTAGACCCAAATATTTATAGGTTCGGACTTGTTGAATTTAATTTGTATCCATATATCATCTTTGTATTGTTTTTTTATGAGCGAAAACCAACACCTTAGTCTTATTATAGTTAACTTCCAGTAAATTAGCTGCATAATATTTCCCAAAGGTTTCTAGCTGTCTACGTAGGCCCACCTGGGACCTTGAGAGCAATACAGCGTCATCTGCATACAGCAGACACGCAACATAAGTTTTGCCCAGCTTGGGGGTGGGTGGGTGAAAAGATGGGGACATAAGCTCATCTACAATATCATTCAGATAAAAGTTGAAAAGTATTGAAGCTAAAATATATCCCTGCTTGACTCCCCTTCCCATTTGATGTTATCTGTTAAGGCCCCACATGTGTTCAGTCTAACCTTAATTGATGTATTCCTATATAACCTTTGAATTAGATATAATAACCTCCATTTGATACCTGATGCGAACCGCTTTCACCATAAACGCTCTCTGGGAACCAAATCAAAAGCAGCCCGAAAATCAATAAATGCTGCAAACAATGCTTTTTGTGGACCAGCATATTTCCGGATTAAATGGGAGAGTACAAAATAATGGTCATAAATTGACCTTTCTTCCCTAAAACCTATCTGTTCATTTTTTAGAATCTCATTTCCCTATAGTCATTTTTTCATTTTCAGCAGTAAATATTTAGCATATAATTTACTAATTATGCTAAACAAGCTAATGAGTCTATAATTTTTAGAATCTGTGGGGCTACCCTTCTTGAATATTGGAACTACTATTGACTGACCCCAGTCTACAGGGATATTGCCAAAGGCATTTATCCCAGAGAACAAAGCAGCCAACATTGGGGACCACCATTGTTTGTCCATTTTCAATAATTCGGCCAGAATAAAATCCACCCCTGGAGCCTTGCCACTCTTCAGACCATCGATTAACATCATTAGTTCCTCAGAGGGAACTGGCTCCCATTCTGGTATAGTCGGTATCAGATCTGTTGGATTTGCCCTCGTAACCTCACCAGAGAAAAGTACCTCAAAATGCTACTTCTAGTCTGCAGCTGAAACATGGAAACTACCGGGGCTCGGCTTAATTTGGCCTAATCCCCTCACCAATTTCCAAAATTTAGTTGAGTTAGTGTCCTATGAGGCTTTGTCTAGGATCTCCCATGAGAGCCTATAGAAAGCATTCTTCTTTGTTACCATAAGCTTCCTATACACTCTCCTGCTATCTATAAGGTCCCTCAGATAACTGTTCCTTTGGGAATCCATATATTTGCAATGCAGGGTCCTAAGTTTTCTCCTTTCTCGTATACAATCACTAGGGATGGGTGAATGCGGTTCGGAAGTTCGGAGTTCGGTCCGAACTCAGCCTGTTCAGACGACCGAACACGAACATACCAAACCGAACGGCGAAATGGCCGAACAGTTTGGATTGCATTCAGGTGAGTTCGGGTGGCAAAAAAAGGTTCACTGTAAGGTGACAGGGAGGGGTAGTACTAGTCACTGAGGAGCAGACTTCCAGGCACCAGGGGTGGAGAGGCTTGCAAGAAATGAAACTATCTGCCTCCCCCCTTCCCAACACCTTCTGAGCTAGTCACTGTTCCTGAACAGCAG
>QEPC01003457.1:6635131-6661013 GCA_003113815.1 Sphenodon punctatus | reverse complement strand
GTTACAGCTAAGAATGTATATGTAAAATATTGCAAAATACAATAATGCAACTGCTTCTAAAATCGGATTCCTTTATCCAATTGTTTTGAAATTTGGTGCACATAATGAGGTCTATTGGAGGTAGAGGCACCCCAAATATCATCCACATAGCGTAAAAAACAAAAACGTTACAGCCAATAATGTGTTTTCCATTGAAACCAATGGAAATTCAATTCCAAACTCACCGAACGCATCCGAACCGAACGTTCGAATTCGAGTTCGGTTCAAACGTTCGGTTCTGTCGACCGAACTATTCAAGTTCGGTCCGAACTCTGAACTTCCGAATTCGAGTTCGGTTCGGTCGACCGAACTATTCGAGTTCGGTCCGAACTCCGAACTTTCGAACCGCATTCGCCATCCCTAATATACAGGCCACCTAGGAGACGGAACAAGGGGGGAACAAAAAAGAAGGGGTCCAGAACCAAGCAGGGCGGTAGGAGGCCAGGGCCCTAGGCAAGGCCCATAAGGAGGCATACAGCCAAGAGGGTGGTAATATGGCAGAAGGCAGGACCTCACAACGTTCACCAGCATACCCCATAGGAGGAAAGGGTGTAGCGGAATACCCGGCCAGATGGTATGAGGGGCAAGTCCCAGTAGAGGCCAGGCCTGTGGAGGAGGCCCCAATAACGATGGAGGAGTCCTAAGGGGTGTGTGCCAGGGACACGGGGCCCAGGGGGAACATGAAGTCCATCTTCATGACCACCGGGATCTGGGCCTTCACAGATATTGCTGCAGAATCGTTGGTGGAACGTAGTTCTTGCCCCATGACGAGGTGCTCTTCTGTGGCCGCACATCCTCGCAGGGTTGGCATGATAAAGTGAGCACCAAGTCCAGGAGGCCTACTAGATGTCAACGCAGTCTTTCTAGGACAGGCCTGAACCGACACGGAGGGAGAAGTCAAACCGGGGTGTGTGTGCACTTAGTGGTTATGCTGGCCCTCGGGGTTTCCCCAATATGCCTGGGTATTCCACCTGGCAAGGTTGGGGCAGGGAGGGAACCACTAGTAAATCCCATATCCAGGGGTACAGTCTGTCCCAGAAGGGGCGGTTGGTGGAATACCCGTAGCGTGACAGGGCGGTCGGTAGCGAGAGCATCTTCCCTATCGCTCGACTGCTCTAGTGGAGAGGGCTTTAGCAAGGAACGGGGACAGCCAAGCACTCCCACCAAGATGGAGCTCTTTTCTGTGGGTGACGGCGGTGCCGATGCTGCGGAAATGCCCAATTGTGACAACCGCGTAGGTGTTCTCTCTGGCCCTGCAAGGTCCAGTCCCGGGGAAGGCTGGGCGGGGACATCCACAGGGATACCATGGGCACATGGCAGGAGAACGCCCATGGTGCTTGAGGGTCGAGTGGTCCCGGGCAGTGGTGATGTATCCCTCTCAGGTATAGAAGGTGTGTTTAGTTCCAGCGACCGCTTGTCTATACTGCAGCCTGAAGTACTTTTCTGGCTGACCATGAGCCACAACCAGCCAATACTGGAACCCGGGTCCTAGGGCGATGAACTAGGATCTGCACAGTCTCAAACATCAGTGTAGAGGCTGGGTAGCCCTGGGATGCTAACCACCCTGCCAAAAGGATTGCCAGTCCAGCGAGCCAGGGGCCATGTAACAGTGTAGCTGGTCTAGGTGACTGGGCAGGCTTCACAGGTGCACCAGCCACCAGAGCTGTTGGTGGTGGTGCGATCATTGCTGTAGGGAGGAGCCCCAGGGATGTCATCAACAACATTGGTTCCAAGCTGGATAGTAGTGACTGAGCAGGAGGAGCCCACGGGCTCAGAGACTGGGGTACCATGATTGATTCCCCGCCTGAGGGCTTGGTCAGTTCGGTGACTGCCTGGGCCAAATAGTCACGCACCCGCGCATAGTTTGCCCACATGGCAGGGGTAAGTTCCATCTCCACCAGTTCTCCCTGCAGGATGGCATTTATCCTGTGGAAATCAATCTATACCAATTCCGAGGGCTCTTGTTTAACTGAGGCCTGCCTCGGAGGGTCATCCATGGTGGTAGCTGGCATCATGATGGGGGATATCAACCACAAGGTCTCCCAAGCTGTGGCAAGGATAGGGGACAAGGGGTTTGGGCGGAGCTTACTGTCAGGCTCCGGCAGCCGGAGCCTAGGAAGGGGAGGAGGGGAAGGTAGGGAGGCGAGGAAGAGGGGGAGGAGGCAAGGGGGGTAACAAGGAAATCTCTCAGCCACTCTCCGGTACCAGGGAGACGAAGTGCTCAGCATAAGGGCCAGACAAGCTGGCCTAATAAAGCATACGATTCATCATTGAGGTCTAGGGACGGGGAACTAGGAAGAGGAAAACCAGAGACAGGGAACGGGAAGCTTGAGGCAGGGAGCGGGGGACCAGAGGCAGGGAGCGGGGGACCAAAGCTGGGGGAGCACCAGGGAACTAGAGGCAGGGAGTTGGGGAGCAACGGGACCAGAGACAGGGAGCGAGGGACCAGAGGCAGGCCACAGGACATTAGAGGCAACACCCTGAGACTTACCAACATAAAAAACAGACGTAAACAGAAATGCGAGCTGAGGTTCTGCAAGAAAGGTGTAACCAGAAAAGTGGGTCAAGCTAGAGTCAAGGAAACGTGACTAGAAGCTCCACACCTGCCACAGCCCTCAGCAGCCTTAAATACTAAAAAGAGCCAATCAGGCTGTGGCAGGTGGGTCCACACCTTCTACCAGGTGCAAGTGGGATACACAGCTGGAGGTAAGAGGGAGAATAACAAGGTAGGGGAGGAAGCCACTCCCTGCATCAACCCACCAGTGGCACAGGAGGCAGAAAGCGCCTCAATCAAGCCCTGAGGCTGGGAGTTCAAGGACCAGCCCTGACACAAACAGCACAAATATCCAATGGGATCTCTTTTTTGAGCGTTTTTCCTTTAGAATTCACTACCGACCTGGGAAGTTGAATGTTTTAACGGACACGTTGTCAAGGTATCACGAAGGATGTAATATGGACAGGAGATTGCAGGGACCTATATTTAATCAAAAGGTTTTCGCAACTACATATTTGCAACTGGAACACTTAAGACAAGCGACAACTTGTGAACTAACTCAACCGAAGATCTGTCCTATGTTGAAGAAAACGGACTACTTAAACGGCAAGGCCACATTGTTGTTCCTCTGTCCTGTCGACCACACATACTGTGGTCACACCACACTGCCCCACTTGCAGGTCATCCTGGGCAAGAACAAACGTATAAATTGATCCATAGATCCTATCGGTGGCCCACCCTAGCACACGATGTGCAACAGTATGTAAAAAGTTGTGCCACTTGCGCCCGCACTAAAGTCCCCAGACGAGCCTCTGCAGACCTGCTCCAACTCGCTGCTCCACCTCAGGACCCTTGGCAGCGAGTGGGAATAGACTTTATAGTGTAGTTGCCCCCTTCCTGGGGATATAATACTGTTTTTGTTATAGTGGACCATTTTACCAAAATGGCCCACTTTTTGTGGCATGTAAAGGTTTCTCTACAGCTCAACGAACAGCCCTACTATTTATTTGACATGTGGTAAAACTACATGATTGGCCTTTGGAACTCGTCAGTGATCGAGGCTCCCAATTCGTCTCCCATTTTTGGATAGCCCTATTTTCGGCCTTGCAAATCAAGTTGAAACCTACTACCGCCTACCACCCACAGGCCAACGGACAGGTCGAACGTGTAAATCAGAATTTTGAACAATATCTCCGATGTTATACTAATTACTTGAAAGATGATTGGTATACCTGGCTGCCCATGGCAGAATTCGCGTATAATAATGCCCCAAATGCCTCACTTGGAGATTCCCCCTTCTATGTAACTTACGGATTTCACCCACAAATCGGAACACTAGATTTACCCTCTATACAAGTTCTGGCAGCAGGAATGCTCACTCAACATATTCAGAAGATACAATCTATTGCCAAAACGGTACTCGACCACTCCAGACAAAGATATAAAGAAAACGCCGACAAACACCAGAGCCAAACTCCTCCCCTGAAATCTAGAGACTTCATCTGGATCGATCACCATCATTATGCCTCTACAGGCCCATCTACAAAATTGGATTACAAATATATTGGACCGTATCCAATCCTGAAGCAAGTGAACAATGTTACATATATGGTGCAACTGCCACCCCAGGTTCGTATCCACCCCACTTTCTATGTGTCCCTACTGAAAAAGGCAGATGTGATGTCATCCCCCCATCTTCTAGACTTACCGGATCCTATTGCTCTTTCAGACCTTGGACCTGAATATGAAGTCAAGGCCATTCTGGACTCTAAACTACGTCAGGGGCGCCTCCACTATCTTGTCAATTGGGCTGGCTATGGCCCGGACGAACGATCCTGGGATCCCGCTACCAGCATCTCTGCCACTCGCCTCCTCCGCTTGCTTCACCGCCAGCACCCCGAGAAGTCAAGCCCTCACTGGTTCCTTGTCCGGGGGGCTCAAGGGTGTGGGGTACTGTCAGAGCTGCTAGCAGCGGACGCCACCGGGGAAGGCTCTGGGCCCCTGGAACACGCCAGAGAGCCGCTTCCCCCACTCACAGTCAAGCCGCTGCGCCTCCGACAGCAGAAGCGGCTGCAGTGGCACCGGAAGCCTCCCCACAGCATCGGGTTGCCAGGGCAACCCGACCTGATGCCGACCCCACAGATCCCCAGCCAAGAACCTCACACAGCGTGAGGTCAGTGCCTGAGCCAGTGCAGCGCTCCTCATGGCTGCAGGCATGCAAGGGGGCGGAGTCTGCAGTATAAACCCTGGCGCTGAGAGTCACACAGTTCCGGTAATCAGAGCCTGGGAAGTTGGCCCCCACCTAAGCTGAGTGTGGTTTTGCTTTGTCTCTTGTGTACCTTATTGAGAGTTATAGTGGTTACAATTGTGTTTTGATCCTTGTTTACTTCCCTGTGACTGAGTGCGTGAATGCGTGGTGAGTGCGAAGAGTGTCAGCCCCTTACCAGGGGTCTTCCTCTCTCCCTTCGTGAATGAAAGTCCTATTTCCTGCCCCTCTGAACCTAGGTCCCCTCCCCCACAACCCTGCAACTCCGTCATCTGTTTTCCCTTCCTTTATGGCCTGTTATGTGACTGTGGTGTATGTGTGTGGTGTGAGGCCATACTAGCACTTAACCACTCTGTGCCCTATGATGATAGAGGCCTGATCTCATTGAGATCTAAAAGCCATAACACTATCCTGACGGGCTTGTTTCCCAAGTACCTCCTAACAGAGTGTGGTGCTGAACTCCCTGAACATGTGTGGGTCTCCTCAGAGCGTTCCCTCCCTCTCTCGCTTCTCTTCTCCCCCTCTCTCCCCCTCCCCCATGACAACACTTCAATGGGAGCAGGGTCAGAGCTGTATGTCTAGTATATACTTTAGATATTGTGTAGCATCCTCTTTAGCTAAATTGCACTTCAGCTGTGAATTAAGTGTTGTTTCATTCTTTTCCTTCAGAATGTGTTAACCTTCACTTCTGAACTCAGGTTCTCTTCTTTGGCCTCATTAAGTAATGATGTTCAGAATACATTTTTGTCACTCTTCTATATAGGACTTCACTACTAGACACACCCTACTATTAACTTCTTTATTAAGAAGCTGATAATTTTGAATACAAGTAACAATGAAACTTGCAGAAGAACCCCCAAAAGGGTTAGGGCAGGTTATATAAACAAAATGAAATGAAATGGGTTTAGATTATCTGAACTATTAGAATAACTGTTTATATAATAAAATAGTACTAAAAATTGATAGTATTATTTATATTGTGTAATATATTACAATTGGGTTTATTTCAATCTCTGAGTACTTCAATGATATTTCTACACTTGTTTAACCATTTCATAATTTGACATATTTGATAAGGAAATAACATCTTTCCTACATAAAATGAAGTGTTGGATATCCTTGGCCCCCAATAGGCCATGCCATTTGGTAACTAAGGCAACATGATTACTATGTAATGAAGATCCTGTTTTCCTACTCTCCCTACAGCAGAATCAGTATCTGGGTCGTTCCTCTATCTTGTACTTTGATGTCCAACATTCCCACTTTGAGCAATAAGGACGATGGAAATGTCAAAACTTTAGTTTACTACATGCTTTTTAAAACTATTAAATTTCAGGGTGACCCTGGTGTTAGAGGACAAGTTGGTCTTTCAGGCCCACCAGGAGAAGGCCTTCCAGGACCAAAAGTAAGTCAACTAAACCATTACATCTCACTTTTATCAGCTGTTTGTCAATAATAAAGTAAATAATCATAGATATTGTAATTCTCTCTCTCTCTCTCTCTCTCTCTCTCTCTCTCTCTCTCTCTCTCTCTCTCTATATATATATATATATATATATCTCTATATATATATATATATATATATATATATATATATATATGTTGCAAATATTGTTAAGATTGTGTATTTATTTATTTATTTATTTGGCAGTTGAAGTCCCAGAGGATAAGGATGGTAATGTTGTTAGAAAGAAAGAGTAAGCCAGGAGGTGAAGTGAGCAAGAAAGGAGGGAGGTGGACCTGGGGGGGAGGGCGGAGGGTAAATGATGGCTACATAGAGATGGAGGGTGTGTAGAAGAAAATGGAATGGGCCTCAAAGGATGTTTTCACACAAGACACTCTCCACCCACTACCGTACCTACCCTGCAACATGTATAGTGGGTAGGTATTATTATTATTATTATTATTTTATTATTAATAACAAACATTTATATAGCGCCAGCAGTGTACCTGGCACTTTACAAAGTAATAAAATAGACACGGTCCCTGCCCCTAGGTGGAAAATATCTTGTGTGAAAACGACCAAAGAATTGCTATCTAAATTATAAACAATAATAATAAAAGGAGTGAGAGGGAAGAAGGGTAAGGGGGTTAGAATCAATTGACACAATTTTGCAAGAAGCAGGCCAAGACCACCACTGCAACCTTCAGGACAGTGTGAATGGATAAAGGCTAGGGTTGAAACGAGATGTCTCAAACGAGACATCCCATTGACATCTTGGTTCTTGGTTTGTTTCTGGATAAACCGAGAACCTCTCAATGCCCAACCAAATTCTCAGGCAAAAATATAAAAAATAATTTAAAAAAATTAATTGCACATGTGCAAAATGGCCACCAGGCAAATATATAAAAAATAATAATAATTTTAAAATTCATTGGATGTGCGCAAATGACCACCAGACTATTTTGTACATGAACAAAATGGCCACCACCCTTAACCAAAATGGCAGCAATAGAATCGCCCCCCCATTTTTTGTTAAAGGGTGGTGGCCAATGAGCATGCGCAAAACAACCTGGCAGCCATTTTTCACGTGCACATGAATTTTTAAATAATAATTATTTTTTATATATTTGCCCGAGAATTTGGCCGGGCATTGGTTAATCGACGGGAAATTGATCTCAGTTCCTGAAATTAGGAGAAGTCACGTGAGCAGCAAAATTGCTGTTTGCTTCAGTCCTAGTGAAAGCAACGCTCCCAAAGGAGAGGGTAGCAGGGTAGACAGTGTTGCAGGGAGGATCCAGATTTCAGTGTGGGCCACTAGGCTGTCTTGCGAGGGAGCAAGAGAAGAAAAGGTCATGGATAAAGGCCACTTTCTGAATAGAGGAGCAGCAATTCCAGAGAGAACAAGAGAAAAGGAGGGGGGGGTGCAGGAGATGGGGATGACTGGGCCAGAGGATAGGTTTCCTAACTTGAGAAAAGGGGAAAGGGAGGCAAATAGAAACAGGCGGGGGGTGAGGTTTAGGGAGTAGCACAGCAGCCTCTTCCAAACATCCTTCCAGAATCCACAAAGCTCAGTTCTGTTAGAGCAACAGTTCTCAAGTTTTTGTGGGCAAGAGACACCAAAACATTTTGAAAACATCCATGACCCCTCTTAAAAATATCTGGGACGGGGGCACAATGCGCATGAGCAAGGATTAGCAGCGCAAAAAAACCGCTCTTCCGGGCAGTATAATTAAAGTGCTCAAAGAACAAAGAAAAAGAGAAGGAAACAACAAAAGGTACTAAGGACCTGATAATTAAGTCCCCAGGGCATGGGACCTGGGGAAAAGCAAGCTGAAAAGGGACCTCTTGCTTGGTACTGCCAGCAAAAACAAGCGGCAGCACCCCTCAGGAAAACACGAGGAGCCTTGAAATGGCGGCTGCGACCCAGCCCCCCACCCCAGGGGACCCCATAGGCGACGGTGTCAGCATGGCACTAATCCTTGCTGAATTTAAAGCAGCTAGGGCAGAAGCCCAGCAAGACAATCAGGACCTAATAGAAAAAATAAATAAAGTGGCAGCCACAGTGGAGGAGGGGAATAAAAGGCTTGAAAACCTAGGCAAGCGCATAGACACTGCAGAGGAGCGCATATCGGGCTTAGAAGATCAGGCCCTAACCGTGGAAAGTGACACAGCAAAATTAAAAGACTAGTAGACTTTCTGTGTTCAAAGTGTGAAGACTTAGAAAACAGATCGAGGAGGAGTAACCTCCGTTTGCTGGGAGTGAAAGAGGGCGCAGAGACACAAGGAATGCAGGAGCTGCTTAACCAAATACTGATATTAAACTTCCCAGACCAACACCACCTCCACAATTTGGAAATTGAAAGAGCCCACAGATCCTTGCGCCCCAAGCCAAAAGAATCTAAACCCCCCTAGAGCCATTATAATCAAATTCTTCAAGTGTAAAGACAAAGAAGCTCTACTGGCAAGAGCGAGAAAAAGCAGCCAGAATATGGAATTTCACGGTAATAAACTTAAGCTGCAGCCAGATGATGCCCCTGAGACCATGCAGAGAAGAAGAGCTTGGTCCAAGTATTTTATTGAGCTAATTGATAGAGGACTTAAGCCCCAACTGTGGCATCCAGTAAAAATGGCTATAATGATAAATGGGCGAAGAAAAGTATTTGAAGACACCAGAGATCTTGAAATCTTCTTGCAAGCCCACAAACCCACTCAAGAGAACCCGGATTAAACCAATTGAAAGCCATGGCATGAACAGGAAAGAAAAAAGAAAAGAAAAAAATGCTTCTAACTTTGCTAATTATGCGCACAGAAGTAAGTGATACCAGGGTATAGTGGAGTTTAACACCCACAACTGCCCTGGATTAAAGACAGACAAGACCGGGAGGAGGGAGGGGAGGAAAAAAAACAAAAACCAAAAGTAAAATAAAATAATCATAAACAATGCTAACATCCAAAGATGCAGTCAGTTGCACTGACAAAATGAGAATGTATTGTTCCAGTAGGCATATACAGCCTATATCACTGTTGATGTTAATGTTAAAGTTACTTTGTTATGTTGTTACGTGGTTAAGAAATGCCAACCAATATGTAACTTTGCATTGCGTGCGTGTTGCTCCAAGCCAGCAAAAGAACCACACCAGAATCATGTCCAAAGCCATTAAATTAGAGAAAGGTATAAAGTCCAACAAAGCAGGTTGGACGAAAGGTATAAAGCCCAACAAAGCAGGTTGGATGAACCCAGAATACCCCGATGACAGCAACAGCTGTAAATAAACGTCTATGAAATGTTTAACCTTGAATGTCAAGGGACTTAACCACCCAGTAAAATGAAAAAAGGTATTGAATTTCCTCTCAGACCAGGCAATTGAGGGTTTTTTTATCTAAGAAACACATCTGATTCAAAGGGACCTACATAGATTTAGAAGCAGGCAGATAGGAGAGGTGTATGCATCAAGTGGGAGGCAAAAAAAAAAAAGGAGGGGTCTTAATAGGATTTTTCTCCTCAGTCACTTTCACCCTATCCCAGATAAAAAAAGATAAAGAAGGTAGATTCCTACTACTGTCAGGAATGCTAAACGCCCCAAAAGTAACCCTAGTCAGTTTATACGCCCCAAACACAAATACACATCAATTTTTCCAAAAATACATGTCCGTCATCACTCAGAACGTGGAAGGCCTGCTAATCATACAAGGCAACTTTAATTCCCTGCTGACAGTCTTAGACCATTCCGCACGCTCACTTCTCAAAAACACCCATAAAAAATAGCCTCAGTAATATCCCAACATGATCTAGTAGATGCCTGGAGAGTCTTAACCAGGAGTTACACATACTATTCCAGCGTTCATAACACATACTCTAAAATAGACCACATACTAATAGAAAAAGATACCCTGCACAGATGCTTATGCTCCAAGATGATACCTGAGACATTCTCAGACCATAATGCTTTAGTAACCAGGTTTGCCTGGAGCATTTCTGAACAAACAGTGGGGCGCACTTGGCAATTGGATAGGGGGCTCCTTAAATGTGACTGGATAAAGGAGCAAGTCACAACTGAGTTAAAGGAATACTTTGACCTGATCAGTAACTTCACCTCAAACATTATGGGAAGCAGCAAAGCTGGTAATAAGGGGCAAATTTATAGCCATTAAGGCAGCAATAAATAGAAAAAGAAGGGAAAGAAATGCAGAACTCCTCATGCAGCTGCAGCAATTGGAAAAGGAAAATAGCAGATTCCCCAACAGAAAAACCCAACTAGAAATCCAAAAGATAAAGAGTGAAATAGACACAATTGACACACAAAAAATCACGCAACAATTGAGAAAAACTAAACACTTTTATTTCCAGAACGGTAAAAAACCAGGCAAAGTTTTACCACAACTGACAAAGAGCAAAAGGAAAAAATCTTTTATCCCAATGATAAAACGTCTGTGAGGAGGTATCCAATGCAATCCATATTGGGTCTCGAAGGTCTACATCTTGTTTTTGATCTGGCAGGGGACAGTTTGGTCGTGCTGCTGATATACCTTGCACCTACCTCCGCAGTGGCCTCCCTGCATGCTCTGGCACAGGTGGGGTTGGGGTTGGGGNGCAGGGAAGCTGCAGGAAGCCATGTCCCTTCTCTCCCTATCCCATCTCCGGCCCTCATTGGCACAGGCAGCCAGAGCATGTGGTAGGAGGGGACACGCCCGAAGAGACGATGCAGCCGTACCAGGGCTTGTGATCATCCTGGGTCTGTTCTGGGATCCATCTACGAGCCTCCTGAGACCCACAGGTGGTTGCCGACCCACTGATTGAGAAGCACAGCGTTAGAGTGTCTGTTTGGCTGCTTCTGGAAGATAGGCCAACTGCTTACTGACTGGCAGTGGCTCCCATAGAAAGTGCTTAATTTGTTTTAAAAAATAATAATGAATTGCTGGGGCCCCAAGGCTGTCGCAGAAGCCACACACCCCTCTCCAGAAACCACGTCTTGTCCCAGAGCCTGTCGAAGCAGGGAATTTAACCGTAAGTCTTGATCTAGAAACCCAGCCACTGAACCATCCTGTCTTTCTACAGCTAACAGGAGTTCTTGTAATTTAATCTGTATGATGACCAGTGCAGGGGTTGGGGGAGAAATGTCATTAATGAAAGCTGATAAACAATCTCAGGCTTTTTTGGATTTCCTTTCCTACCATGAAATGGCCAATATTGGCCCTTTCCAGATCTTTCACATTTAGGGGAGCACATTCTCCAGAGCTCTACCCCCCTTGAATTTAATTGCCAGGGCTGATCCCTGGCAAACCCCTATGTAAATTAAGCCCTGAATGAAAGACCTCAGCAAGCAAAGAGAAACTGAGCTTCACTACTAATCCCAAAACTTCCAGCAATCCCAAAACTTCCAGCAATCCAGTTCAACAGCTCGGTGCCAACAGGGCCAAACAAGACACAGGACACAAGCTGTCGCAAATAGAGCTAAGTTCAACAAACCGTTCCACACAAAAACTACACAGAAGTGCACAAAGGCACACAGATAGAGTTCTCTCTAGATTTCTTATAAACTGAAACCCTCTAAGGCCAAACAATGCAAGCTAATAAAGGTATATATTTTTGAATAATTGTCATGTATCACAGGCCTTGTTGTAGTTTATGCATGGTACTAGGGATTGGAGAGTTGACAGCACAAATGTAACTATGTGATGCAATGCCAGCCTGCAGAATAAAACTTCTTGTAAAAGATTCCCTGTCTATACTCCATTGTATTCCATCATTTTGTATGTTGTGTGGTTATTTAAAATTTGGGTTCCCCAAAACTGCACTGCACTGCACATCTTTGGAACTACTGTCCAGAGATGTTTTGGGGTGTGCTCTGTGGTGGCAAAGAGCACTGTATTGGAAATTCAAATACAGTGCAGTAGACCCCCTCTGCGTTGTGCCTATTCTGAGACTTGAACTGGTAGCTGTTTTATAAAATATGAAAAACAAATATCTTCTTTGGTTCATCTCTTCAGTGTATCCTGGCCATGGTACCTCTAGGAGGACATGCCATATTTAGAAGAATGACATAAAACTATGATGGAATAACATTTCTTTTTGTGTCATCAGAAGAGAAAATTGTATTAAATATGTGTGCTTTTTTCCTTCTCTTAGGGCAATGTAGGGCGACCTGGACCTCCTGGACCTCTGGGACCTCCAGGTGAAGGTATTCAGGGACCAAAGGTACAAGACTTGGAGATTTCAATGCTCATTTGTAGCTAGGGAAGAATCTGAGTCACACTACTAAAGAACTGAGAAAGAAAATACCTGTTATTTCTGTTTAATACCCTTTGTGATTAAGAGGCTGACATGAAGTTCTGAGCAGCTACAGCAACTGTTCTGTTCCCTAATGTTAAATTAGGAGCCTTTTGGAAAGGATGGCATGCAGGGGGGCACTGGAGTAGAGGGGGGAAAGCAAGGCAGTGCAGCAGACCAGGGCACTCAGGGATGCTCGGGTAGGGGAGGCAAGGCATGAGGATGTGAAGGAGGAGAGAAAGGTGAGGTAGTAGAGGTGAGGTGGCAGCCATTAGCAGGCATGGCTCCAGCTCCTGGTTCACTGGGGAAGGCACAGGTAGCTCCAGCAGAAATAAAGCAGGACATTTTGATGTCCTGATGGGACAGGCCCTTTTGAGCCCTCCATGAAAGTCTGGGTCCTGTGGTAATGGCCCCCACCTGTAGTTACACCCCTGTTCGTCACTCTGTCATTCAACTGGCTCAGATCTCTTTGTGAGTGAACATTGAATTGAGATCACTGATAGTTTCACTTGGCTCAGTCCTTGGAAATAAAGGTGGCACTAAGATGGATCTCCAAGCTGTTTTCTCAAAGGCTTTGGCAATTATGAGGCTTCTGATAAAGAATGTTTTTCATAAAGCTACTCAATAATTAATAGTGCTACAATACTGAGAATATGTAATGCCTCTTATCAGCATCATGGGTAAAAAAATAGTCTCTGACCTACCCCCAAGCAACTGCATTCTATTCATTCATACACATACATACATACACACACTTTATTAAGACTGTCCGCCATAGTAGCAAAATATAACTTGACAATAATAAACAGGCACATAGCTCGAGGAACACCAGTCTCCATCGTAAAATGACAAAACATCTCCACAGCAGTTCAAAGAACCTTCTCAACACTAGACATAAATGATACAAAGCTGAGGCTCCAATAATTGTAAACATCAAAACAGATAATCCAATTTTAGAGCAAATCAGTCTCAAGTATAAGAGGGCAGATAATAGCAGATAAGAATCAAGATGCCAATATAATCTTCCTTAAACGAAACGCTAATAAAAAATACAGAGCTACAGCTTTAGCCGTCTCAGGGTTTCTAGATGCAAGCAAAAATAAAATTCGATGTTCATATGAGGAAAAACTTTATCTGCATAAAGTGGAGTCAGTCAACATTCTCTTAAATCCTGATATTATGGACAAGTAAATAATAAATGCTCAAATGATTCTATTTCAGCGGCTACACAGGGATATAGCCTCTCCCCAAACAGGAGGCCAACTGCTCTACCTCCGGTAACCGCCAAATCAAAAAGTT
Organism: Sphenodon punctatus; assembly: GCA_003113815.1. NCBI lineage: Eukaryota > Metazoa > Chordata > Lepidosauria > Sphenodontia > Sphenodontidae > Sphenodon > Sphenodon punctatus. The sequence goes on along the minus strand of QEPC01003457.1, from coordinate 6,647,203 downwards.
GAAAACAAGCTAGTGAGGTTGCTCTGCAGAGCTGGTAATGAGGAAGCCATTCAAGATATGGTTCAAGACAAAACTGGACCTTACGTTTACTGTACCAAGAAGCTATTTTAATGCCAGATAGTCTAGTCATATCCTCCTGTACAGAGATATCCAAGCGTCTCTGTCTCACGGAAACTAGAAATTGATGCCTAGTTCCAATCTCACAGCCCTCAGGAGGGTAACCAATTCTGCAGAGAGCTCTTGAGACCTCTCCCCACCAGGGATACTTTCTGGCTCCAGTATGACGAGCTTGTTCAATCCAGCACAAAGTTGGTACCATTCTATTCAGATGAAGTACCTATCAAACTGAAATTTTTGAATTGTCATTTAAACTGGATGGTTATATCGGTGCTATAAAGGCAGGCCTCTTTTCCCCAGTTAGTTGCAGCTTGGTGGTATAGCCATTTTCCTCAATGGCTGATAATCTAATTGCCTAAATTGTATTTAATTCTCTCCCTTTAACAGCCAGGCAGTGATTGGAGTGTGTCAATATGCACCTAGCCCATATTGGAATTACTCCTCAGAGCATAACAGTTCTGGCACAAGACAGACCATCCTAGAGGTTTATATTATAATCACTGGCCTCTACACTGTCCAGTCAGAGAAAGAAGATTTAACTTCTTGCTGGGCTACTCCCCATGTACCAGCTATGACTCCTTAGAGCTGATTTACTACTCTGGATTTAACCACTGACAAAAATTATATTTTAAAAATTGTCTCCAGAATTACTCCCTTATGAGTTACCTATTCAGATTTTAATTCAATCCTTTCTCAGGAAACATCCTGTGATTTTAAGATTTTGCTTCTGGTGCATAATTCTCTTATGGGTGGAAAAATGTGATTGAAGAGCACTCTTAATAAGAAGCAAGGAAAACATATGGTAGAATTTATCTGCCTAAAGATAATTGCTAAAATATGTTCCAACCCCAGACTGTTCTTTAAAATGTAGCTTGAAATTATTTGTCTCTGAACATTTAAGAATAATTCATGATGGAGGGTGTTAGGACACGGACCCACTCCACGAGTGAATATTGGGGACCGGTACCCCAATATCCAAACGAGCTCTTAAATTTAGGGGGAATTAGCCAAATTGATTCAAAGGGTCCGCATGTGTCCACTGGGATCAGTCTGAGAACGTGATGCACTGCCAGCTGGCTGGAATTTTCCTCCCACACCCCAACACAAAATGGGGATACTCTGATGCAAATAAGGAAGATTTATTGACAAAGGACTAGGCATGATACATAAACAGTTCACCCACGGGTCAATTTGGATGACACAAATAAGTTTCTGTTGATACACATAAGTTTCTATACCCTCCCACCAAACACAGTTGACATACATACACAGTAAACTATAAGCAAAACCCTCCGGTCTGGTTACTCTGATGTAAGTGGACGTTGCGTGAGAGGGGAAAAGGGGAAAATAAGCAATATTACCTATCCAATCCTGTTGAAAAGGGACAGGCAACCCTGTAGATCCAGCAGCGTTCGGAGCTGGGGCGGGGGCGGAAAAACTTGGACAGACCAAAAGGGGGTAATGATCTGGGAGCGATTCTTGAGGCAAACACACACAGAGTAACCTGCTTGTGTTTGCGTTCAAGAATAACCCAATTTGCTCATGGGGGCAAGGGCAGTTAAAGGGTTTTGAGAGACAGGGCAAGGGGTTTCACAAAAGGTGTTCCTAAAAGTACTTTAGGAATGCTAGGGCTGAAAAAGAAACCTTTGCATGATGTGTTTGGGGGAAACAAAGCTCTGGAGGATTTCAATGGGTGCATGGCAGGATGAGCCAGAAGGCAAAAGGGAGTTTCTATAGCAAAGCTTTGGAGGATTTCAATGGGGGGGCATGTCAGGATAAACAAGAGGGCAAAGGGGAGTTTCTATAGACAGAGGAAGGGAGCTATTTCTAAACGGGTGTGGAGCGATCCTACCATGCACCCTGATTTCAATGGGTGCATGGCAGGATAAAACAGAAGGCAAAAGGGAGTTTCTATAGCAAAGCTTTGGGGGAAACAAAGCTCTGGAGGATTTCAATGGGTGCATGGCAGGATGAGCCAGAAGGCAAAAGGGAGTTTCTATAGCAAAGCTTTGGAGGCTTTCAATGGGGTGGCATGGCAGGATAAGCAAGGGCAAAAGGGAGTTTCTATAGACAGAGGAAGGAAGCTATTTCTAAACGGGCGTGGAGCGATCGATCTGACGATCGATCTATTGCTTGCTCAGAGTTTCAGGCTGCTGTGGAGGGCTCATCTCAAAAGAGGGAGGCCACCTGTTTTTGGCTGCTCCATTGTTTACCCGGGAGCCTCCCTTGTTTCATTCTTATTCCTTCTGACCAGACCGGTTTTGCATGGGGCGTTTTCTTTCTTTCTCCTTTTTCCCCTTCTATTCCCCGGCACCCTTTGACCTGTGTCTCGTGGGGTGCTGCCAAGGGGAGGTGGGTGTCACTGGTTTTTAGGGGGGAATGGTGTTGTTCCTAACAAGGGATAGCCAGAGTTAACATTTCTGACTAAATTATCACTAGGGTGAGCAAGGAATTCAAGGAATACCAGGACCTCGTGGACCTCCTGGAGAAGGACTTCTTGGACCAAAGGTACCCTATGTAAAAGGCGGACAATATTTTGTACCCCAAATTGGTTTTTGTTTTTTTTCTCAAGTGAATATATTGGAAATATTCCTTTGGAGATCATTGTAATCTGAGAAGAGAAAACAGGGCATCAAAATTTCTATGACCCTTTAGGTAATAGTGAATATAAGGAAAGTAGTTAAACTCCAGATGCTGCATATTATATGTACAGTAGTCTGGCTAAGTGCCAGATATGCAGAATTTGTGTGTTCCTGTGATACATGTGACATTTGCCAGCTAGTTCAGTACAACCTTCCCTTTAATCTTTTTACTTATTACCTGGTAATAATGTAATAAATTTATTGTTGCAGCAAACATTGCTATTATGATTTTTAAAACCTGAGCGAACACTGCTCTAAAATTCAAAATTAAATAAGTTAACAACAGTAATAATAAAACCCATAAAAGAATATTATATATACATACAGACTTGAAAAGCTGAAAAATGGTGTCAAACGGTTATCCTATCTCGACTGTCCACAGAACAAAAGGGTTCTAATCAGCACTGGAATCAAACTTTTGGCAGTGTGCACGTCTTTTTTCCCTTTCAACCAACAAAAGAAACATGGCAACAGATTTAATTGACTGTACATCCGTAAGTGAGATCAAGGAAACCATTTTCTCCTCATTGTCTCCCCGTTCTTGATCAAGAAGCGGTATTACCCAAGTATTCCTAAGCACATCATATTGTGGGCAGTCAAAAAGTACATGGGCTAAAGTCTCAAATGCCTGCGAACATATTTTACAGATCCTTGCTTGGAATGGAATTCCATCCCTCCTTCCTTTCACAACTGCAGTTTCATACAAGTTGAAACGCAGTAAAGTCTAGACCCTTCTGAGCCTAGGGTTCACTAGTTGTTCCAAATAGGGTTCCAGTCCCACCATAGACTTAACCTTTGGGTAGAGCAGTGCAACCTTGTTTTTAGAAAGCTGGGCCAAGTCTTGATCATGTGCCCATTTCAAAATTCTGCACTTAAGTTCTTCTTTCAAAATCCCCCAGCTTGGGGTTCCATCTGGTTCTAAAGGTAGCAGCAGTTCCACAGCTAACATTTTGATACATTTTTGCCATTTATACTCTCGTGCTCCTAAATGATTCTTCTGCTCCTCATAGGTACTTCTCACTAATGGGGCCACATCCTCTCTTGTTATTTTCCACCAAAAAAGCAGCATTTTGCGTATTAAGTGGGCGTACAGAGACAAAGCACCCGTTTCCACCCTCCGCATAGATATAGGTGTCGCTTTCGGTGCTTCCAAGAGGGTTCGGAGGAATTGATTTTGTGGCACTTCCATTCTTGATGAGTACCCTGGCAGTGATATCTCTCCTCCATACGTTAGCTGGGCAATAACCTTAGTCTTATATATACTCAATAGCTGCTTAATTGGGGCCGTCTTAGTAGCATAATAGAGCTTAAGTAATCCTCTGGTAGTTTGGGAGGCCTGAGCGACCCGATTCTCATTGTTAGCTCTCCATGATTTAGATGAGGAAAAAATCATTCCCAGACATTTATAATACTTTGCCTGAGTTATTTCCTGATTCCCAGCCCTCCATTTGAATTCTACATGGGCCGAAGCCAAATCAAAATCACTTTTGATTTAGCAACATTAATTGCCGGAACATTCCTCTGGCAATAACATTGCAGTGCTGTTAAGCACTGCTGCAGTCCTAGTTTAGATTGGGAGAGTAACACAATATCATCTGTGTATAACAGTATTGTAAGAGCTCTCCCGCCTATCCACGGGGGGGGTAGTATTAGCTGTCGACACAGTAGGAACCAGGTCATCTAAGTACAGATTAAACAATGAAGGGGCAAGTAAGCAGCCCTGCCTCACACCTTGTTGCAAGGGGAAAGATCGTGCTAGCCTCCCTTTATCATCCATCCTAATGACAGCATTCGATCCCTCATGGACTCCTTTAATCAGGTCCAGGAGGTCCATGGGCATACCCATCTTTGCCAATTTAGCCCACAGTAGTTCTCTAGATACCGAATCGAATGCCTTNACCCATCTTTGCCAATTTAGCCCACAGTAGTTCTCTAGATACCGAATCGAATGCCTTTGCAAAATCTATGTAGGCCACATACAACTTCCCCTGCCTAATGTTTGTATATTTATCTATAAGGTGAGTTAGCATCAAGCAGTTATGGAGCGTAGATCTATTTCAGCGGAACCCTGCCTGCTCCTCATTTAAACAATAATCCATGGACACCCACTGGTCCAAGGCCACAAGGAGGGTCCTAGTATATAATTTACTGATGATAGGGAGTAAATTTATAGGCCTATAACCGGCCGGGTCCTTTGGGTCCCCTTGTTTGAATATGGGAACTATAACTGCTTTTGCCCAATCTGTGGGGACCCTCTTAGTTTGCTTAATCAATGTGAAGAAATGTGCTAGAATTGGAGCCCACCAGAATGGATAATATTTATAGGTCTCTGATGGAATTCCATCCCAGCCTGGGGCTTTTCCCAGATGAAGATTAGTAATTGACTGCAGAATTTCCTCCTCTGTGACTTGCGGAGTGAAACTTCCTCCTGTTTTAACCAACTCCAAGGTGTCAGACAGAGGGGTAGGGAGTAACGGTATCTGATGGAATAATCCTGCATAATAAGTCCTCCAGTCTTCCTCTTTAATAGGAGACTGGCTCCTCCTCTTCCTACCTGTACTCCAAGCATTGACTAGCTTCCAAAATTTGGTGGAGTCCTTGCACCTAGTGCAGCCTGAATCTCAGCCCATGTTTGTTCAGCCTTTTCTCTTCTTTTCCCCCTCAAGAGCTGATAATACTCTCTTCTGCTATGTACAAAGTCAGCCCAATCTGAATCCAGGCGATATCTGCACCAAATTTTCCTTTTCTTAATCAGTACTCTTTTTGCCCTCCTACATTCTGTATCATACCAGATTTTCTGATTCTTCTTTGGTACCCCAGAATGGAATATGGGTTTAGTGATATAAGTTCTTAACTGCCCAAAAAGCTTTTGCAGTTCCGAATAAAGATCTGTACTGTCTTCTATGCTTTGAAGACAGTCTGAAGACACTAACACAGAGGTAATTTCTATATACACTGAAGAAGTCCATTTAAGGGGGATACTCTCTTGGGATGGGTATGCTATTTCCTCTCTGCAGGATTGAATTTCTTCACAGCACATCTGCAAGCAAATCGGGAAATGACTACCCTCCGGTCGCTGTATAACCTGGAGGTCTGGAATCTGGGAGAAAGCCTGCCAGGAAATACAAGCAAAGTCTATAACACTCAATCCTATCTTTGAATTATAGGTGTAACTCCCGAGAAAATCCGAGGGGGTACGACCATTTATTATCAAAAGTCCCAGCTCACCCAGCAATCCAACCATCTTTTTACCGTGGGCATTTACCGTGGGCATTATCATATCCATAGATCTTTGAACTGGAAGCCTGAGCAGGGACATCACAGTAGGGTCTAACACCATCTGACAAGGCAATTTGAGCATTAAAGTCTCCCAATAATAAAATTATACTTTGAGGGTCTCTTGCAGTTTCCTGGTAAAACAAATCCCTCAGTTGTTCCCAAACAGCATCTTTGTAATAATGAGATACTTCTGGGGGGATGTAAATATTAACTATTATATAGGAACCCCAAATCGCAGAACTTATTTTAAGAGCTACACCGTTCTGAATAGGGGTCTTTATACATTGAGCAACAGTTAACAAACTTGAAGCTATAAGAGTAACGACCCCTCCTGAATGGCATCCCCTCCCCATCTCAGAGCTTGCTGGGGAACCATATACACTAAAACCTTGAATCTCCAAGGAGAATGTGGCTGCCGGAGGTAACCAGGTCTCCTGTAAACATATAACATCATATTGTCCAAGGAAGTCCTTCCATTCTTGATCCATCAATTTTGCTTTTAAGCCTTCTATATTCCAGGACAATAAACGAGGGACATGAGTCTGTGATTGTCATTGCACTGCTGTCATTATGTGATCCTGCCCTCGGAATTCAGCATCCCCTATATCCTCTCACCCTTCTCCTAGCTGCCACCCTTCCGTCCCACTTATCATCTGTGTTCTATGAACAACCGTACATTCCAGGGTTGTTAGATCAAAACACCTTTTATTTCCCTGTAGCTCTTCTATCCCCTTATTCTCTTTTCCTCTAATACTAAGAGATACCTCTGGTCTCTTTGCTGGAGAAACTATTTCCAAGGTATCTGATATCCCTGTCCTATCCAGAACCAGCCAGCGCTGGATCCCTTCCCCAGAATTCGCTAAATCTGCATGCAGGTCTGGCAAAGCTGTTGTTAATTTCCTGGAATTGGGGATAATAGCCCTAGCAAGAGTATTCTCAATTCTTTGGAAGAAGATACCTGTCTTCTTTAAGCAAGCTCTCCGCATCCACAACTTTTTGGATTGCTTCTCCGAGTGGAGGATCAATTCCCATCTTTCAAAGCGACCTCTGTCTAACACGGGGAAAACTCCTCTGGTCTCATAGGAAGGAATATCTATCCCCATCCTTTCCTGAAGATATGCCACAAACTTACAAACATCTAAGGACTCGTTTTCTAGGAACACAAATCTCCTGAATTTGCTAAAATAGCATAGCAAAGCTGGGGCCCATCTCACTGCGGTATCTTGAGGCCATATTTTTGAACCTGGACATTTCTGAGTTTCTGCGGATGATGGAATTACCACGTGGATTTGATTAACGGGTTCCATTTCCCCCATATTTGCTGGGGTACCCTACTTCTGCAGGGTAGACCCAGCTAATCTTGGGGGTATTTGGCCCATCCAGTCTCTAGTTTGCGTCTCTTTGGTTTGTTGGTTTCTCCTTACTTCTCTTCTATTCAGAGACGCTATTCTGCCCATTTTAACAGCCTCCTCACTATCGGATGTTTGTACAGCTATGTCGCTCGCCTGTGGCTTATCCCCTATTCCTGAGGACAGCTTATCCATCCAGGCATTGAATTCTAGCCAGAGACCCCCTACCAAGACCTTCATCGCAAAGAGAAGTTCGTTTTATTGTTTAATCTCTTCCTTCATTTCCTTAAATTTAGTATCGATGTCTATTTCTAGCCTTACATCTAACACATCGAATTTGCAATTGAGGGCATTTAATTGATGCTCCAAATTAATGACAGCTGTCATTGGATCGTGAATGGGATCTACTTGGGCACAATCTAAATGAAGGGTTATGGGGCTGACAATAGTACCAGCCCTTACCTGCCCTAGCGGGCTACTTACTTCTGTAAAGGGAATAAAATACCTGGTCAATTTAGGTTGCATTAATGGAGAGGATCTTCGATATAATGGAGAGTGCTTCTCTGCCTGCTCAGTTTCCTCAGCCAATGAAGGAGGAGCATGCACAACTCGGGATCTTAGTTCCATAATAATAAAAATAATAAAGGTAAGGCCTCCCAACTAAATATCTGCAGCCGGCTGGCCAGATACAAATGAAACAAAAAAAAAAAAAGAAGGAAAGAATATTTAAACAACAGTGTGCAGCTACCTCCTCCCAAAATCATCCCCTTAAGCATAAAATTCCATTAATAACTCTACACATAGATTGCCAACTATTTCCAGACTTCTGTCAATTAATAATGCAGAGATACCTGCCTTTTCCCCCATTCTGCTGACAGGATCAGGCTCCAGAAAACTATTAACTACCACAGATCATAGTAACAACCAAACCTCCAGCTTGGCAGGTCCCCAGACCCAAAATAATGTCTGATGCAGCTAAAGTGAGTACAGTCGTGTAACAATTCTCACTAAGCTGCCTCAGACTCCAACCTTGGGAAGCAGTAGTATCTGTCGGGGATAATACTTCACAAAGTCTTAGCGGGGAGATGAAGGCGGATGGCAGATAATGGCCACCAAGTGAGCCGGGCCGAGGGCCGCACACACAAAAGTGGGGTGGCATAGAGCGAATCCCCTACTAACTGTGGGGCTCCGGCTCTCCAAACTCCTCCAAGGACTCTATTGCCCTTCGGCTCGTGCCATGACTCGAGCCAGGGTGAGTCCCAGGCTTGTTGTAGCTGCCAGAAGGAGACTCCACCTCCACTCCTCCCCAGCACAGGTGAATATAACTAAGCTCTGGTCCCCGCAGCAGCGGCTCTGCCTCAGCAGCCCCTCTCAGCGGCCCCTCTCTCCAGGGAACCTCAGCGAGGGAAGCTCCCTGTAGTCACTTTGTAACTGCCGAAAGGAGACTCCAACTCCACTCCTCCTCAGTCCCGCTCAGCCCCGACCCAGGTGAATGCAGCTGGGCTCTGGTCCCCGCAGGAGCGGCTCTGCCTCAACAGCTCCTCTCTCCACAGTACCTCCACTTTGGGAAATAAGTTTTCTTCCCCAAGCTTGCAGCTGAATAATCCTGGCGATGAGCTCCGCTGCCTTGGAGTTTCCCCTCCCGTCTGGAGAGTCGCCCGCTGGGCTCACTGGAACTCAGCGTCTCTCGGCTCCACCTCTGAGAGTCTAATTTTGAATCCGAGCCCTGTAGGCAGAGAATTGGTAATAAGTAGTTCAGTAATAAATAATTCAGAATAAATAATTCTCAGTAAAATATCTGTCGCTCTCTGTCATATCATAATCCTAGTAAAGAGTGAGCCAATTAAAAATCCAATGAAAAAAGCTACCTTTTCAAACATTGTTATGACAGATGTTACATTTTATCCCTTAGATATAGATTTTATTTTGTGTTACACAGTTCAGTGTGGGAAGGTAATTGAAACTTTATATGAACCACAAATTTACAGGAAGAGTTGCAACTATCTTAGGACCTGATCCTGTTAGGTACCAGATAAATACCTCCTGGAAAATGTTGACTGTTCCCAACTCTGCCTTAAATTAGCTGGTGTAGAGTATTCAGCACTATACAGGACTATATAACCCTATATAACCGTGTGGTTAATACTACTTGATATGTAGCATTTTCACAGGGTCACAATTCAAACATACTTTAAAATTAGTAGACAGAATTCATTACAATAACAAGGAACAATGGTGTTTGAACCACTACTTCTTCTTCTAGTGAAGCTCCGTGACTCACACCATAGGGGTTTTGCACCTGCGTGGTACCAGTCATCGAAAGCTTCTCCAAGCAGTTATCCACATGCCCTCAGAGCCTGTGCCTGCTTGGCTGCCATTTTGGTGGGCTTCTGGAAACAATATATAAGGCATGGTGGGGCGAACGTTACCTCAGTTCCTTTCAACTGCCAAAGGAGGCTGTTGAAGTCCTTCTCCTAGTAGTATTCTTCTCTTGAAGACTTTCTACCTCAGAAAATATCTTCTCAATCACCTTCAGCAGTAGCTTGTCAAAGAGAAATCTTCTATTTGAAGAGAATGTCTCTCCCCTTTCCCCTTTCCCTCCTTAGGACAGGGGAGGAAAATCAAGCGGCCTCGCCGCTCCAACATGCTGAACACACTGAAGAAAGGGGGCGTCAAGAAATGTAAGAATTGCCCCATCTCTATCCCAATCACGGATCCTCATGACAGATGTCTCTTCTGTCTTGGTGAGGCCCACAAAACACACGGCTGTCGGGCCTGTGGTAGCCTATCAAAACGATTTATGGAAAACTGCAAAATGCAGCTCTAATTCCACCTCACTGAAAGGGCACTCCAGCCCCACAGCGGCTCCCCCTCTCATTCTGCCGGAGCTCCGGTGTCACCAAAAATTATGACCTCCATGCCTCCTTCTGTGGGAGTCAAAAATCCTTTGCCTCAGCTGTAAATGTCAGTGCAAAGGCCCTCCACAGAAGAGACTGCCCCGCACTGAGAATGACTCCGGCACCGGTTGGGACCGAGGGGCCCTTCTGCATGGACTGACATCCCCACACCAGCCCAAGCCCCGGTACTGAAGGAAGCCCCCGTACTGATGGAACTTCCCGTGTAGGGAACTACCGAGGCATCAACAGTGGCCTCCACACCAAGCACTATCTTGACACTGAGGGAAGACTCCATATCGAGCACACCTCCACACGCATCGGCACAGGGGAATTCCTCCATACCGAGACACCTCTCTGCACCAGCAACTTCATCTCCTAAAAAGAAAAAGTCTGTGCTCTCTTCTCCTGCTCAAAAGCTATCTTCAAGAAAATCCCCCCAAAATAAGAAATGGGACAAATACTCATCCTGACTCTGGATCCAAACACTCCAGGACTTCACATCGGACTACACCTATCTTCCCATATACAGTAGGGATGCACTTGCCCTGACTTCAACTTTCACCTACACCGGTGCTGGTGACTCCCACAATATCTCTACAAGCATCAGCTGAGAATTCTCCACACTTCTTGCCAGATTTTTATCTTGACACTGATGATCAAATGCAGCCCAGTTCTTCTCACTTCCCAGGTCCCTCCACACCTCCAGAATTTCCACGACTCAGACTTAGGAGCGTGATTTCACAAATATCAAAAACTCACCATGTGGAACCAAGTTCACCCATATAATTAATGGCCACATGCACCATACTGGCCTTCTCCTCATTACCTTACCACCACTACCAATGGGACCAACCCTCTTCAATGGGGTATGACTATTTTGCATCTGCTTCTAGGGGCACGAAACCCCCCCATCCCCTGCACCATCAGCAGCATTGGGCAGACCACCCACTCTTGCTCTGCTACCATCCCCGAGGATGTCCACAGGTCTCCATCCCAGAGACTCCCGGATTCCTCTGACACAAATTGCCCGAACGTTGAAAGAAATACTGCAACAAAGAATTCTATCCACAACTACTTCAGCACATCCTCCGCAAACTGTCTCTTTCAGCACCTCCTACTCTAGCACGTGCAACTTCCAGTGTACCTGTGCATTCATCTGCTCCTCCCATCCTACCATTACTATCTGCAGATGTGTCCATTCTGCTACCATTCGCTGATACAAGGGCTTTTTCTCATACTGAATTGCATGCATCTGCTTCTCACACTCACAGTCCTTCCCTGGCATCTGATGTGGACGGTTCCTATACGTCCAATGAACGCAGAAAATCAGAATCTTCTGATACATCGAATAAGGATATTTCTCCTTCTATGCTAGGGATGGGCGAACAGATCGCGGTTCGGGTTCATCCATTCGGTTCGGCTGCGTTCGGTTCGGCCGTTAGGTTCGACTGCGTTCAGTTCGGCCGTTCGGTTCAGCCGTTCGGTTAGTTCGCCGGGTTCGGGTTCGGCCGTTCGGGAAATGTTGTTATGGGTGGTTTTTTTGTTTTTTACATGGTTTTTTGGTTTTTTATTGGATTTTATATGGTTTTCTTTTGTTTTTTATTTGGTTTTTTGGTTTTTATATGGTTTTTAAAAAAAAAATCTAATATTATATCTATCTATCTATACTAAATCTAACTGCTATTATCTATTCTAAATGCTATGAACTAAATGGATTATCTAATAAGTACACAGGCCTACTCCTACAAACACTAAAACTAAATCACTAACGCTATCTCTATCACTAAG
>QEPC01003457.1:6616730-6635028 GCA_003113815.1 Sphenodon punctatus | reverse complement strand
GAATCACAAACACAAGGTTTCAGTTTAAGGTTTAAGTTTCATTTCAGTACAAAACTGAAATGAAACTTAAAGCAATCTAATAATCCTACTCAACGCCTGCTGTTCAGGAACAGCGACTAGCTCAGAAGGTGTTGGGAAGGGGGGAGGCAGATAGTTTCATTTCTTGCAAACCTCTCCACCCTTGGTGCCTGGAAGTCTGCTCCTCGGTGACTAGTACTACCCCTCCCTGTCACGTTTGACCTTACAGTGAACCTTTTTTTGCCACCCGAACGCGATCCGAACGTTCGGTCATTTCGCCGTTCAGATTGAGTTTGGTTCAGCCAGTTCGTGTTCAGAAGTTCAGTTCGGTTCAGTCGTCCAAACAGGCCGAGTTCGGACCGAACTCCGAACTTCCGAACCGCGTTCGCCCATCCCTATTCTATGCCATCCAACGAATCTGAGGACTCCATCTCATCTCCATCAGATAACATATCGGACCCAGCTCAGGTGGTTTGTTCAGAAGATCATAAGTTCCAGGCTCTAATTGCCAAAATGTCAAAAGCCTTGAACATCAAAATGGTTCCAAAGGAAGAGGAAGATCCTATTTATAAAATCCTTGCCAAGAGAGCTTAATCCAAATTAACCCTTCCCCTCTCAAAAAAGTTAATGAAGCAATCCAGGCTTCAGTTGAAAACACCATCAGTGACTGCTCCTGTGAATTCCCACTTCAGTGCCTTCTACCCGGTGTTGGCAGAGGAACATTCCATGTTCGTTAAACATCCCACTTAAAACTTGATGGTGGTCCAAGTGTCCTCTGACAGGTCATTGAAGGCTTCAGAAACTATTCCATCTGACGAAGAGAGTAAATGTACTGACATTCTGGGAAGGAAGATATTTTCTTCTTCCACTATGATCCTCGGATCATAAGATTATGCCTCTGCTATGTCTATGTTTCAGCGTTTATTATGGGACACGTTGGGCCCACTTCTAACCCACCTACCTCCTGGCGATAAAAAGAAAGCAGAGGTTATCTAGCCCAATCACAATTGATGACATCAATGCACATTGCTGACATGGCAGCCAGAGCAACGGCTAATAGTGTGGTGACTAGAAGGCACATCTGGCTTCACTCTATAGCTTTGCTATATCAAGCTCATACAAAGATCGAAAACTTAAAATTTGATGAAAAGGGACTCTCTGCTGCTGACACCGACGATGTCCTCGCTATGATGAAGGACACTAAAAGAACAGCATATGTGCTGGGCCTCTCATACAAAACAAAAAAGAGGTACCCTTTCATACCCTCACACACGTTTTCCCAATATACCTTCGGGATACTTCTAGCAATCCCAGAAGTATTTCCCTTCCTCTCTGCCTCGCTCTTAGTCAAAGAGACAATATAATAAACCAAAGCAACTGTCTCGCCAACAGACTATATCCTCAATGTCTTCTCCCAACAAGCAGAGATCTCATTTTAATCAGGGCATTTTTAATCAGGTCAACAAGAGATTCCTCACCATTCAAAATGCAGTGGCTACCCTCCACATCTAACCTATCCAAACTATCCTTATGTCCTACAATTTACTAGGCCACATGGCTTCAACTACCTCAGTCATGAGAGATGCCAGACTAAATTGTGCCGCTCCAACACTGGCTGGCCTGGAGTTATTCCCCGTTAGCGAATGACCTAGATCACTTCCTTATAATCCCCCCCCGCCCCCCACAATTCTGCACACCTTGTCTTGGTGAACCAGAGAAGACAACCTATTCGAAGGGATGCCTTTCTCTCAACCAGACCCAGACAGCCTGCTGACCACCGATGCGTCCCTCTATGTTTGGGGTGCTCACTACAACACACTACAGGTGAGCGGCGCTTGGAACGAATGGGAATGTTCTCTACACATCAACCTCTTAGAACTACGAGCAATTTGATTCCCCATGAAGGCATTCCTTCCTCTCATAGAAGGCAAGAATGTTCAGATTACCACAGACAACAGCACAGCAATGTGGTATATCAAAAAACGGGGAGGCACTTGTTCGTCCAGGCTCTACAGAGAGGCAACGAAACTCTGGAAGTGGTCCATTCTTTATGATGTTCATCCCATCGTGACCCACCTCACAGGTCAATCCAACGTGATTGCAGACGTACTGAGCAGGGCGCCCACTCTGCAACATAAGTTGATGTTCAACACATCTGTCGTTCTAGATCTATTTTCAAAATGGGGTCAACCAGAAATAGATCTATTCACATCACCCTGCAACACTCACCCTGTAATCTGCACTCGAGCAGGGAAAGGCCAAGGCTCTCTGAACAATGCGTTCCTAATCCCCTGGATGGGTCAATAACTATATGCTTTCCCTCCATTTCCCCTAATCACTTCAGTCCTGACGAAACTTGACAAGGAGAAATCCCGCTGCATTCTCATAGCTGCCAGCTGGCCCAGAGAGCCATGGTTTACCCGCTTACAGGCAATGACTATACGTCAACAATGTCTCCCTCTCATCCCAGACCTCCTTCACCAGAATGATGAAGACATTCTCCAACTCAACCTCCAATTGTTGCACCTAACAGCTTGGCTGATATCACCCTAACTCACCAAGACTTGTTAGGCTTGCCTGAAGAGGCAGTTCGTATCTTAAAAAGTGCTCGACTAATGAAACGTACATGTAGCAGCAGGGATCCCAGAGCCTCAGTGGTGCGCTGGGTTTCAACTTCGGGGAATTAGCTAGCCCCTGCTGCCACACCCTTCCAACTCTGTTCATCAGTCTTCCCATGAATGTGGGGTGCATTTGCAAGGACCCCACCCTAGTGGGTCCTTGCCCTTGGCCTCCTACCTCCCTTTAGCCAAGGCCTACGCCACCAACAGTGCACAGTCCCTGTATGGGCCTAAGCCCTTTCAGTCCACTTCTCAGGAGGAGGGAGCACACAGCAACATCTCCTACTCCTACAGCTACCCTAATCAGACTGAGATCAGGCCCTTTATAGCCCTTGAACATGCTCAGTCTGACTAGCACCTACTGAGCATGTCAGGGGACTTGGACTCAGAAAGCCTCCCTGAGCCCAACTGAGCATGCCCAGGAGTTAGTCTTTGGGAAGTCCTGAAGCCTCAACTGGACATGCTCCAGGCTGATGTCTGTCAGTAAAGCTGCTTGGCAGCACCAGTAACAGGGCTCCTACAGACTCAGAGGAGCCATCCTGTTACAGTACACATTGAAATGGAAACGTTTTTCCATATGGGCAGCTTCTTAGCAAATACGTTCAGAAACAGCTACCATCACCATCCATCTGAAATCTCAAGGACTGGGCCTGTCTTCAATAAAGGTCCATCTTTCCGCAATCTCTGCCTTTCTATCCCCTGTTGATGGTCGCCCGATCTTTTCACACCCAGCATTAAAACGTTTCCTCAAAGGCCTTTATAACATTGTCCCGCCTGTTTGGGATCCTTGTCCTCCATGGGACTTAAATCTCATTTTGGGGAGACTAATTCTACCTCCTTTTGAGCCTCTTGCAACTTGCTTGCTACATCTATTATCGTTGAAAGTCTGAATGCTGGTAACCCTGATTTTAGCTAGAAAGGCAAATAGCAGCCTTGTCAATAATTCCATCGTTCCTGATCTTCCACAGAGATAAAGTTACCCTTCATTTACCTCCCACATTTTGACCTAAGGTAGTCTCTGCATTTTATATGTCTCAAGACATCATATTGCCAGTCTTCTTCTTGAGGCCTCACACTTCCTGAGGAGAATCTGCTCTTCACACACTAGACATCAAGAGAGCCTTGTTGTTCTACATCAAAAGGACAAAATCTTTTTGTAAATCCAACTCCCTCTTTGTCAGTCGTCGCTGCTGGAGGACCTTCACCAGGAAACAAAGTCTCGCCTCAGACCATCTCTTCCTGGTTAGTGGAATGCATCCCCCTCTGTTACACTCTATCGAACAAACAAGTTCCAGAGGGTTTTAAAGGACATTCCACTCGAGCCATGGCTATCTCTGCTGCCTTGGATCGCAAATTTCCTATAAAATAGATCTGCAAAGCAGCCACATGGAGCTCTGCACACACATTTGCCAAACACTATGCCCTGGACATTGCAGCTCGTGCAGACGCTGGCTTTGGGAGAGCAGTCCTTCAATCTCTCTTCAAGTAGATTCCTTCCCCCTAAGGCAGGGGTGGGGAACCTCAGGCCCGGGGGCCAAATGCGGCCCACAGCAAGTTTCTACATGGCCCCTTTCCACTTCCTGGATTTGGCCCTTGGATCCAGTTCTTACCTTCAATCACTGAAAAACTGAGCTCAAGGGAAGGGAGCAGAGATGAGGTCATGCAAAAAAGAATAAGGAACAGTTCCATGGCACAGATCCATGATTTGCACCCTCCTTTCCTTGAGTGCATCCCTTAAGCATCCTGCCCCAACTTCTGTGCAGCCCTCAGAGCTTGTGCAAGATTTCAAAGTGGCCCCCAGGAGGAAAAGGGTTCCCAACCGCTGCCCTAAGGGGTGACTGGTTAACTCCCAATGGTGTGAGTCATGGAGCCCCACTCAAAGAAGAAATGGGCATTACTCACCTGTAACCTTGGTTCTTCAAGATGGGCTCAGTCATTCACACCCCCCACCCACCTTCCCCTCTGCATCTACTTGAAGCACAATTGAGATGTAGGTATTGGAAGGAACTGAGATGATGCGCACTTCACCCTGCTTTATATACTGTTTCCGGAAGCCTGCCAGAATGGTCGCCAATCAGGCACAGGCTCTGAGGGCACGCGGATAACTGCTTGGAGAAGCTTCCGATGACCGGTACCACGCAGACACAGAACCACAATGGTGTGAGTGATGGAGCCCATCTCAAAGAACCAAGGTTACAGGTGAGCAACCCCGGTTTTCTAGTTATT
The DNA here is from genome assembly GCA_003113815.1 of Sphenodon punctatus. Taxonomy (NCBI): domain Eukaryota; kingdom Metazoa; phylum Chordata; class Lepidosauria; order Sphenodontia; family Sphenodontidae; genus Sphenodon; species Sphenodon punctatus. The sequence goes on along the minus strand of QEPC01003457.1, from coordinate 6,630,166 downwards.
TCCACCAGCTGCAAGAGGTTTCCACCAAGATAGCTAGAGAGTTAAACAAATATATTAATTGGAAAAAATGCAACTTTTAGTTATTGTCTAACCAATACATCCTTATACCAAGGGTGATCGTGGGGCTGCTGGTGAACGAGGAAGAAAAGGAGAGAGAGGCAACATGGGTGATCCTGGCTTGGCTGGAGACCCTGTAAGTAGCTAGCATTTCCACAAAATTTGTTTTACAATTATTTTAAACAACCTAAGTATGTGGTTGCAGTTAGTACTTTTATCATCATCTCATTACAAAGAGTCTGAAGTGTTTATAGGAAAACCAAAAATTATACATGGATTTTACAGAGAGATTTCCTTATATAAATGATGTTGCATGCTCATTGAATGTTCAGACATCAAAACATAGCTATAGGCTCTTTAAAAAACAAATTTTCAAGGGGTAGAACCATGGGTTGTAGGCTCTCTCTGGGTGTTTTCAGACGCGACAGTGGCCCGCTTTACTCCATTTTGACACGTTTAACCCGTGGGCCACCGTCACGTCCGTTCCCAGCTGCCAGATGTTGGCATGGGATAGATCCTGGCCATGATGGCGGCTAGCCCAGGCAGTGACTCAGGAAAGGCACTATCATGTTTGAAAGTCTGCTTTACTGGATGGTGGACCCGGTCTGGAGTTCCCGCCGGTTCCAGGTGCCATGGCTGCCAACATTGGCTGCTGTGGCTGCCCATCGGGTGGGGGCAGGCAGCATGGGGATGCAGTGTGGGGGCGGGGGGATGCACGTCCGTGTACCTTCCTGCCCTCCCAGGCAGCCCGATCCCCATCACATTAGTTTGGAGCTGTGGTGGTGGCCCAACTCCGGACCAGGTAAGTCTGTGGCGGCAGCTCACCACCATCACATGTGAAAACACCCTCTGGCTGGTAGCTCTGTTCTAAAGATTTAACTGTTCAAAGAATTGTAGAATCATAAAATTGTAGGGCTGGAAGGGATAGTCCAGCCTTCCTTGTCCTGAGGCAGGATTAATTATATCTCAACTACTCCTGACTCATATTTATCCAATCTGTTTTTAAAAATCTGACTCAACCTTCACCACAAAGAGAAGTCCTCAAGTAGAGGTGGAAAGTAACGCTCTGATGTGGGTCCCAATAAAACAAGAGTAACAACCAAGAAAGAAGGCACATTCACATGAAATGATCATGTTTAGCAACATGGATAAAAACCTCATCTCTGCCTTATTTGTGAAAGGGACACGGTTCTCAGGTCTCAGGTTGCATCAAGTCATAAAAATGTGGGTAAAGACTGAAAAGTAAGGTTTGACATTCTTGCTAAATCCATCTTTCATATTTTTAGTATCCTGTGAAGGAATTAATCTGCATATCAGTCAGCACTAGTTGCTGCAGAGGGGAATCAAGATGATTCCCCTCTCAGGGGATGAATCCCCACAACCTGCCTGGTGGGAACAATTATTTATTATCAGTGTACCTAGTGCTGTACAATCATCAATCAGTAGTTGTAGACAGGTCCCTACCCCACCCCCCCCAGGGGGCTTACAATTAAGAGACAAAGGAAGGGGAGACAAGGGAGTGGTGAACATTGGGAAAGATGAGTACATTCATGAGGATGAGAAATTGCAGGTGCACGTGCTTCACAATGTACCAAAAAAGCGTGCATAATAATGGGACACTTATCATCAGCCACAACAGTAAATTTTGAACCAGGAGGGAATGTTTGAAGTGGAGGAGGGAACATGGGAACAATTAAAATGTGCCAATGTAAACTCCCAAAATACACCTGGGAGAAGTGTCTCTTGGATCTTGTGTGTGTGTTTGTGTCTGTCTCTCTCTCTCTCGGTGGCCTCCAGCAAATGGTGCTATATCAGTAAAAATGGTCATTCAAACCCAAGTTTTATGTTTAGGATTCTGTGGTCTTCATCTGAAGCTAATTATCCTTCTGACTAGGTCTTTGCTACAGCTGCAGCCTCACATGACGTGTAATGACCAGAAAGCTGTAGATATTTTTTTCTGAATTAAGTTCTAATGTAAGATTTGATTATTTTTTGGGGGGGGGGAAGGTTTCTTTTGGCTGTTAGTATAACTACAATGTTGATAAAATATGAGTTTGAATTAGAAAAAAGGTTATTAATGAATTTTTAATGACTAGATTAATGATCATCATTGCAGGGCAAAACTGGACTCAAAGGAGAGCAAGGACTAACAGTAAGAAAACTCTCATGGAAATAAATTCCATTCATGCAATGTAGAGACTAAATGCAAGATACTATGAACTCCCACCTGTGTTACATGTGAACTATAGTTGGAAGTGGTTTTAAATTGAAAGAGAATTGTATTTGGTGTCTGAGCATGAAATGTAACAACAGATAATGTCTGCATGTAAGAAACTCTATTCAAAAGTCTCCTGTTCCTTTTTCTTGTTTTGCTGAACTGTGTAGCCTGTGTTTTAAGGGGAATTTGAAAGAATAAGATGATGTTTTTGCATATTTTCTCTTCTCCGCTATCTGCCTAATGGAAGGAAGTGGGTCCAAAGAGCCTTTGCAAGGAACAAGGCCCCTATGTACAGGGCAGATAAAATCTACTGCTTGGGATAGGGGTGGTCCTTTGGATTAAAATTTGTTTAATTTTATTTTCCCTTTGTTTCCCCAAAGTTATCAGATTTAATTACAGATTTGTTTTATGGATCTGTATTTAAATAAATTAAAAAATAAAATATTAATTAAAAAATTACTGCACCATGCACAAATGGCCACCGGACCGTGCATGCACACCTTTTTCCAAGATGGCAGTAGCAGTGTCACTGCCATTTTGGAAAAGCGCATTCACAAACCAGCTGCCCTGAAAAGGGTGTGCATGTGCAGAATGGTTTGGTGGTCATTTTGTGCATGTGCAGCAATTTAAAAAAATTTTTAGAACTGATCTGAAACAGGTTTGGTTCTGTGCAGATTAATCCGTAACGGCCTGTTCCATGCAGATATGAACTAATCCGAATACGAACTTCCCACCCCTAACTTGGCAGCTTAAAGGGAAAGAGTCTGACAACTACTGTCTATAGTATTAACTGGCCCCAACGGGATTGTTCCAAACACTACAGGCAGCAGTAGAACCAAGATTTTTACTGCCCTCCCTGCCCAGATGCTGTGCCTGCACCCCAGCCGCCTCCACAGGGGGAGGACTGGCAGAGTCCTCCATGGAGCTGTCCCTGCACAGGCACCAAGGGGCTGGCGGCCCTGGCTCTCACAGCTTCTATCCAGCCGCAGAGTTTCCCATTGCAGCAGCGGTGTATTTGCTGCCCCCCTCAACTTGCCACCCATGCTGTCTTTATGGTTATGCCAGCCCTGACTGTAAGCATACTCATGGAGCAGGCAAGAGGCATCTGCAGACAGCCTGGGTTCTGGCAGGGTGGGTGAAGTTCAGTGTGATGGGTGGGGTCTTTTGAGCTCTGCTCTACCACCCTTCATCCTGAAACGGTCCAGCTGACTTCTAGGAACTTAGTTGTATACTTAATTGATTTGATGAACTGTATACTTAAGTGATTTGCTGAACTAGGTGATTTGCTGAACTGTATACTTAAGTGATTTGCTGAACCAAGTCTCCAATTCAACTCAGTTTAAAGGGAGGCATAATTTAACCCATCATATGAAAGATTGAGGCAGTTTCTTTGAGAATAACAAATACCTGATATACCGTATGTTTAACAGAGTCAATCTTATAAATCACTGGGGAGAAAACAGTTGACTAATAATGTGACATTTTATTGTCTTTTCCAATAGAGAGAAGATATAATTAAATTAATTAAAGAGATTTGTGGTAAGATTTCAATCAACCTTACATTTCAGATCCTGTCCATTTAATTTTACCCTACCTCATCGATTACCACAGTGTGGGTTGGGTCCCCAAGCGAGTCATAATTTTGACTGATTTTTATATACTTTGATGGCTTTGCTGGTGCTTGGAGTCATGGAATTATATTTATGTGTCCAAATGGGATCACTGAGGCAAAAAACTAGAGGATCACCGCTCTGCCCTCTCATTTCTTCTCAACCCCTCCCCCTCCCACAACGAATGAACCATAGTCTAAGGTTTTCATTTGATGGCCAGTATATATCAGTCAAGATTTTTTGTCTTATACTTGTAGCCATCAAATTTCTTACTTTGGCACTTTCTTTCACCTTGACTCTGTTTTGGGTTGGGAACTGTCTACTGTCTATACCTGGCAGTGCCTAGCAGAATGGGGCCCCATTCTTGGTTAGTTCTTATCCACTATTAAACTCAACAAGATTGTTATTAATAAAAATTAGCTCTATGAATCTTGTTTGATACAGTCTGAACTAATCAGGATTTTCTTCTTCTTCTTCTTCTTCTTCTTCTTCTTCTTCTACAGGCTGTGGTATTAAATGTAAGGAAATACCCATGGAACTTGTCTTTGTGATTGACAGCTCTGAAAGTGTGGGACCAGAAAATTTTGAGATAATCAAAGACTTTGTCACTGCTCTAGTTGACAGAGTGACTGTGGGTAGAAATGCTACCAGAATTGGTCTAGTACTGTACAGTTTAGAAGTTCGGCTTGAGTTTGGACTTAATAGGTATACAACCCAACAGGATGTGAAACAAGCAATTAGAAAAATGTTGTACATGGGGGAAGGTACATATACTGGCACTGCCATCCGCAAAGCAACACAGGAAGGATTTTTTGGTGCTCGAACTGGAGTCAGAAAAGTAGCTCTAGTCCTAACAGATGGCCAAGCAGATAAGAGAGAAGCCATAAAACTGGATATTGCTGTCCGAGAGGCTCATGCAGCCAACATTGAAATGTATGCAATAGGAATTGTCAATACTTCTGATCCTACACAAGTTGAATTCCTGCGGGAACTAAACCTAATTGCATCAGATCCTGACAGAGAACATATGTATCTCATTGATGATTTTAATACCCTTCCAGGTGAGTGCACATTGTTTGAATCATACTAATTTGTGTAAACTTACACACAGCCAACTAAAACTGTCCAATATAAACAAGGGTTGTTTAAGTGTGCAGAGATCTGTCCCTTTCTCAATAAATCATTTCTTGACGTTGAGTGCTTGCCAATTATCACCTGGTCTCTAAGGGAAGGTAATGGAGAAGACCATGGCAGTACAGCTGCAGAAGCATTTGGACTTCAATAATATCTTGGGGAAATTTCTGTCTGGGTTCCAGCCTTTCCATGGGGCAGAGACAACACTTGTCAGGGAGATGAATAATCTGCTGATTAATTTAGATTGAGGACAGCTGGCTATTTTGGTCATGTTGGACCTTACAGCAGCATTCAATATAATTGACAATCCAGGAAAGACTGAAATGATTAATATTAATTGTTTCTTATTGTTATTTATATAGCGTCAGCAGTGTACCTGACACTGTACAATCAATAGGGCCGGTGGGGCCTTGGCCATATTCAATAGGGCAATGGCAATATTCAATAGGGCCCTGGCTATATCCAAGACCTGCTGCTGAAGCCTCACACTGTTGGTTAACTGCACTCAGAAACCCCCTGCTGTTTGGGGATCCCACCATTGTACCTTATTGGTGGGTGATCAGGCCTTTGCTGGGGCAGGCCCCTCAGTGTGGAACTACCTCCCTCAAGTAGTTTGTCTCAGTTCCTTCCTCCTCACTCCTAAAACACATCTGAAGACTTGTATATTCTCTAGTAGCTTTTAGGATCCACTGCTGATTCCCCTCAGTGTATTCTTCACTACTTTATTTTCCCCTTTTAAATTGTTTTTAAAGTGGCTTTTATAATTTTTTTATATATTTCAGTATTTTATGCTTGTGAAGCACTCCGAGAACCACTTGGCAGAGGGGCACTATAAAAATAAAATTATTATTATTATTTTATTTTATTAAGAAATATTAGCCTAGATTCTGAGCTACATCCACATTTCAGTTTGTTTAGCTTGGGAGGTTGGAGTGAAGATGTGACTTAATACTGTCCTTGCGGCTCCCTTTCTGAGGCTAGTCAAGGGCTAGACCAATCCTTGTCTTAAACTGAAGCAGCCCAAACAGCTCTCTAAAATCCACCAAGCTGCCCACAGTTTCAAAGGAACATTCCAGAAACGTGGATTAGTTGAACACTAAAATGGTTAAATTACACCCCTTTTTCAGTTCTGGCCACACCCACATAGCAGAGAGCTGGAAGCAGGTATGACCCATCGCTTCCACATCAGCTCAATGTCACCTATGGGTTCCAGTTACAAAAACAAAATTCCCAAATGATTGTTTAAGCCAACTTCCGAGGCGCTTTGAACCATCCACTAGTCCACTGCAAAGAGTAACTAGACCAATGTACTGAAATCTGACCCATTGTACCAAATTCTATTTTCCTATAAAACTATACAAACATACCTATACATAACTACACCCATGGGATTGTTTTACACTAATAACATAAGCAGGAATTAGCCTGCTAGCTAATGGTTAGCATAATACAGTAATTTTAAGATGTGCAGAGGCTTGCATAAGAACAAGTGGTTAAGTTTAGGGATGTCAACTTTGTTTTGTGCCATAGCATACCATGAAAGGCAAGATACAAATAATTGAAGTATTAGAGTGCAAGCAAATGTGAGATGAACAGCAACCCATAGGGCATTTTATAGTAGTTTTTAATGTGCGCATCAGTGATCCCAAGTTGCCAGCACATAACAATCTTGTTTCTGGATTGAAGCATTGTGTATCAAGCATATAATGTTGCATTTTTTCCCCCCACTTGTTTAAGCCTTGGAGTCCAAGTTAGTAAACCAGTTTTGTGAAGATGAACATGGAGCCTTAATATATAACCGTATTGGCAACGGAGGAAGCATAAATGGACTGTCTATTCATTCACTATCTTCCAGTTCTTCACAATACTTACTTCACAGCAACAATAATAATGTTAATAGACAATCAGTTTCACCAGAGAGACATGAAACGTCTTTGAAGGAAAATACCCTAAGTCTTGACAAGCTTTCTCCACCATTAGTTCCGGTATAAAAATTAATATGTTATTTCAATATCCAAACTGATTTTAATGATATTGTATCTAGTGACAGACAAATGTATGTTAGATGCTTTTTTCTCAGTTTCTTGATTGATTGCACTGGTTGTTCCTTTAACTAACGAGCTAGAGAATTCTATTCTTGAAGAAAAATATTGGAAATGCGAGTTCTTGGGTAATTTCAGACGTTACGAAAACGCTGTTCACCACAGTGAATCCCAGTGGATCCAGTGTGGTGGCGGCGTCTCCGTGAACATCTGTTTGGTCCTGGCCAGATGTTCACCACAGTGAACACCTGGCCGGGATCAAACTTGACCACGGTACTGGACCTCCGGCCGGCCGGAGGTCCAGAACCGTGGTTAGACTGGCCACAATCCGGGATGGGCCAAAAGTAATGTGTGTTACCTTGGCCCATCCTGGATCATAGCTCCGATCATGATACGGGATCGGGCGCAGCGGCTGCATTGGCCGCTGCACCCACTTGTCTCCCCGAGGGCAGGCAGCCGTGGGAGCGCAGGGGGGCAGAGCTGTGCAGTCGCACTACGCAGCCCCGCCCCCTCCGGGATTCCCCAGCGTGATGGAGCTGGCACGTTTAAAGGATGGACGGCTTCATCATGGATCAGGATCTGAGAGATATCCTGGTCCAGGAATCAGCGTGGCAGGCCTTCAGGCCCATCACGTCTGAAATTACCCCTTATTCTGCATGTATGCATTTAGGTGAGAACTGTCATAATAATGATGTCCGTTAAGGGTGAAGGATTATTACAATAACATATAATATAACTACTTTTTACAGTTTATTTAAATTTATTTAAATTTATTTAAATTTTTATCCCACCTTGTCCCATGATGGTGGATGGTTGGGCTAAGATGATCTCTCTTATTTATTTATATAGAGAGAACTTCTAGAACTTAACCTTGCACTTCTGGATAAAAGCATGCTCTCTGTCTCTGGCCCTTTTCACACGGGCCATGGTGGGCGGGGGCATGGGGGGCGGCCATTACACAGGCGGACACCCATCTTCATGCTGTTGTCGCCAGTTGCTCTGTGCATGGGTGATGGGTGGAGCGCAGGAGTGTGCACGCACCCCCACCCACTGGCTGCGGCAGTCACACAGGTGTCCCCCCCCCTCCTATGCACATGCAGTGGATGTGCGTGGGCATGGGGGGGGGGCATCTCATGTGAAAAGGGTCTTTCTCACACGAAATGCACCCCCATGCCCACAAAAATCTGCTGTATGGGCATGGGCGGTGCCTGTGTGACGGTGCATCCATACTCCTGCACTCCACCCATCACCCACACACGTCGTAACTGGTGACATGGCATGGAGATGGGTTTGCACCCATGTAATGACTGCACTGCTCCCTCACACCCATTTCCACCACACACACACACCACGGCCCGTGTGAAAAGGGCCAGAGACAGAGAGCATGCTTTTATCCAAAAGTGCAAGGTTTAGTTGAAACTTTGCAGTTATCTACCCCACTAAACTTTCCCTCAGCTTGAAAAACACAACAGCATCTGGGTCCTTCAGGGCTGGAGTTAGAACAGTGGTTCCCAAACTGTTACCTGCATGCATGACTCCATTTAGAGACGTAGGCCCTTTTTAAACAAAATACACTCACTCATGCCAACACAGTGGACATGGATGGGTGCATCTCATGTGAATGTGGCGGTGGGTGGGCGTGAGAGTGTGCACATGTGCTCCCGCAAAACACGCACCTCCACCCATCGCCCCTGCACAGAGCAATTGGCAAAAATGCAGGTTGCTCTGTGTAGGGGCATGGGTGCGGGATGAGTGTGCACCCATCTGCACCTGCCACCCCACACCGTCCCCACAGCGGTGTGATCATGGACTACCCCCCCAGCCGTGGCCCATTTTTAAAAGACCTTGGCCACCCCTACCTGCAGGACTGCCTCACCCTCCGGATTCTGGATCGACCTCTGCAGTTGGCCGGGGGTGCCCTCCTCGAGGTCCTCCGGGTTTTCCGGGTGTCAGCCAAAAGGAGGGCGTTTTCTGTGGCTATGCCGCGGCTGTGGAACTCCCTCCCATTGGAGGTCTGCCTGGCCACCAACCTCCCCTCTTTCTGTAGACAATGTAAGACCTGGCTGTTCCACCGGGCCTTTACCGAAGGTGATGGGATGGGTGGGTTGGGTTAGGGAGGGTTTTTTTGTTTGGTTTTTTTGTGTTGGGTTATTTTAACTTTGAGATTTTTTTGGTTGTTTTTAGAGTATTTTATCTTGTATTTTAAAATGTTGTTAGCCGCCCCAAGATGCTTGTAGCAGGATGGGGCGGCATATCAATTTTAATAATAAATAAATATAAATAACTCTGTGACTCCAGGCAGCAAAGAAGGCATGCAGAGAATATCAAATATCAGTCAGGATCATGACCCCATCTGTAGATGGCACAACCCCACTTGGGGTCCTGACCCCCAGGTTGAGAACCCCTGGGTTAGGATAAATGTGGAGGGAAATGAAGGAAAGGCTGCCCACATGTGAGGGGACAGGGTGCACTGCATTGACTTGCCTAAAAGAAAATGAATAATTTCTTTCAGTCCAAAGAAGCCCACAGGGTAGTTTTTGAGGAATCCGAAGAAAAGCTTCAGACTTTCTCTTCACTTAATACCAAAGGTAATAACTTCCAGTCATCATCTTTTTTTACCCCTAGTCTCTTAGGCCAGACAAAAATAAATGCAATCTTGTCTTTTTTCTTCTCCTTCAGTAGTGGCATCATCATCATCACCATCTCCAACACCAGCAGGAAAAGTTCCACCACCACCTCAATCATCAGTTTCCTCTGTGTTACTAACACCAAGTCCAGGTTATTATACTTTTCATTTCAATTCCTTGAATAAAACACAAACATTTAATAAATGGAATAATTCTAATGACATATATTTATATGCATACATATGCTTATTTTACATTGAATATCCCCTATGCATAGTCTCCAGCAATAGTAAATTATGATAGCTGCCACCAAAAGAACACCTTTTTGAGAGCATTCGTGTTCCCTAATTACTCTTATAGATCCAGTCGAATATTCTGCCTGATACTTCAAATGAAAGAGAAAAATAACAATGCAACTACTGCACCTGCAACATATACATAATCTACCATTGTTGCAATACTGTTCTTGAGGAAATGGAGACGGGGCCCGATCCAATGTCACGCATGCACCTGTATGTAGGGTGCGTGCACACCGAGGACACATGCATGAAACGTGTGCACTGTGTGTGTATGAATGCATGCATGCAAGCTTGTATCAGCCCCAAAGTAGTTAAGATGATACTTTTTTCTTGAACTAACTTCTGTTGGTGAGAGTATGCAAGCTTTCATGCCACACAGGGATGCTGAAGTACTTTGGGTGTTAACAAATGAAACGTTAGCACACATTAGCCGACAGCAGGTGGGTGTCCACCTGCCCATTTACGAGGTGTTTGCCCACACTGGACCTGCAGACCCACCCACTAGACCTGCAACCCACATTCACAGCAGGGTCTCAGAGAATGTGGAGCCCACTGTGTGGGCAAATGCAAACCAATGTGTGCCCATGTGTCCGTGTCCCATCAACTAGATTGTGTGCAGTGCCTCCACGCATCCAGGTCCATCAGCACCCTACAGTCACAGACGAAAATCCTAGAGCATCCAAGGAGTGATTGCTTCCTGCCCCTCACCGCTCTCACTGGCACTGCCAGTGTGGGATGCCCACAAAGCACATGAAATACACACAGCGGGCTACCTTTTTATTATGCTGGACACGCAAAACATGTGAGTGGGGGCTGCACAGACTAAAGCCAGACTGCAGCGGGCTATTGTCTCATTTGTTTTCACCCTTTGTCTCCATGTCTTACGTGTAGGACCAATACCCACACTCTACTTGAGGAAATTCTTTCCTGACCTTTGCCAACAATCCAATTTAATACCCGATTAAGATAGCATAACTTGTTTTGCAAAAATGCATTAAGTTACTGAATTACCCCTTTAAAAAAAAATCCGTTGGTAAATACTGTATTTTATTGAAATTTACACATATAGAATGTAATCCTTTGTGTGATAGCCTCCATGATAGCAGCCAGAGCAGGTGTAGCTCCTGTTAAAGTGAATGGTACTCTCACCCATGCTAGCTGCTAGAACAAATGGTGTCCCTACAGAGGATTTCTTAGAGGTACAATGTATGGATTTCAAGAACTGCAACCTTGAAATACTGTGTTTTATTCTGATTAGTAGAATACTTCTTAGTATACTTTCCCTTAAGGAGGTCCATCTGAGCCTGAGCATATTCTGGAAGCAGTGTAAAACTTTTCTTTTTGGCAAAGCATTTGGCAGGAGGGGATAGGTGTTGGGATGGGTGAGTTTAGGGGCGAGGGTGGGTTTTTTAAAGGAATTTTTATTTTATTTGGTGTTTCAAATTATGCAAGCCGCCCTGAGCCTTAAGGGAAAGGTGGGGTAGACATTTAAATAAAATATTGTCCGGTTCTTTAATGGTCTTATCACGTCTCTGTTCTATAGAAAGCCCATCACTTCTATGTTTTCTGAGTTTCAACCAGAATGTTATAAACTTCAACTGAACCTTGAATTGCTCTGTCAACATTAGCAACAGTAAAACAGTATGAAACCACAAATATTAAAATGTTATCTTCCTGTTTTGAGAATTGTTATTTTTTATCTCTTAGAAAGTATCCTGAATCCACAATGTAAATTAAGATTAGATCAAGGGCCATGCCGCACGTACATAATAAAATGGTACTACGATAAGCAAGCCAATTCTTGTGCGCAGTTTTGGTATGGTGGCTGTGATGGAAATGCTAATCGCTTTGTCAGTGAAAATGAATGCAAAAAGGCCTGTGTGTTCGTATCCGGAGGTAAGACTGAATTTTTCTGTAGGTGAAAACAAACAAAACAGTAGCCCGTGTTAGCCCAGGAGTCACCTTCTCATTAGTTTGAGTGCCATCAGATGTTTGCCCACATCTGCCTCAGGACAAGCAGCCAGCTGCTATGGTGCCGATGGGCAGGAGGCGGTTGGCAATGTTGCCTGGGCGAAGGCCTTCCACCCAGGCTAAACTGGGCTAATGGTTGCCCTCCTGTCTGTTAGACCCCACCCAACTCCACGCCAAGGCAAGGGCCCTGAGGAGCTCGTTCACCCCAACCACCAAACAGCTGATTAGGGGGCTTGGAGGAGCACCCCAATCAGCTGTTTGGTGTGCATACCCCGGTTAGGTGAGGGCATGCCTCCACATCAGCTGTTCGGCAGCAGTTCTTCCCAGGGGCTCATTCCTGCTGCACAGCAGGGGTCCAGGCATCCTGTCCCGTACAGATGGCTCCTCAGCCAACCTGTGGTGTGGAGTGACCTGTGATGGCAGCCCCCACGCCTGGATTACTGTGGTGGGGGGGCTGCTCATGTGAACTGCCCTCCCAGCTGACCCAAGTAGTAGCAGCTACAGTGGCTCTCCTCAGGACGGCCCCACCTCATTTGTTTTCACCCTATGCTAAAACTATCCTCTTACGCTGCATTGTTTTATAAAACTATGTTAACACAGTATTATTAAAGTCTCAGTCATTCAGACACTTATATGGGTACTAAACTCTACTGTTCTGAACAAGCCAATTAACTATTAATGGTAATAAAGTTAAATGCATGTGTAAACGTTTGCAAAATCAGGACCTCAGGTTGCAACACAAAAGTTAGAAAATACCAGGATGAATGCATGTTTAATTCTGGCCCCAGGGCCAGTGCAGGGATTTTTGCCACCCTAGGCAAACCCCTGTGTGTGTGTCCCTCATGCAACCAGTGCACACATTGTGCACCTCACATGCAACCCACACGCACATTGTGCACAACCCTTGCATGCACACACCTAGTGCACTACACGCACGTGCCCAGCCTGCTTCTTGGACACTGAGGGGCTGCTAGCCCCAGTCCCCCCTGCTTCCTGGCCACCGATCCATCTGCCAAGCTTACCAGCGGTGGCAGCTAGATCAGGGACGGGAGAGGCACCCCCTTCAACTTGCACGAGATGGGGCAGCAACAGCTGAATTAGGGGCAGGAGAGATGGCAACGGAAGGTGGATCGGGGTGGAGCCACCTAGGGGGTGCCCCCCCCAATCCAGTGCAGAGCTTATTGGCAAGGCTGTCTAGGGCAGCAAGTTGAAGGGTGCGCCTTTCCCATCCAGTACAGAGCTTATTGCTGATGGCGGCAGGGCAGCTTGATTACTAACAGGGGCAGCTGGTGGGTTTTGATGTTGGAGGGGCACTGGGGTAGTAAGACTGGGCCAGTGGGCCTAGGGGCGAAGCCAGGGGGACGGTAGGCAGAGCCAGGGGGACAGTAGGCCAGTGGCATGGCATAACCCAGCAGCAAGGAGTTCCCAGAGTTAACATCAGATGGAAGAAAACACAGTCTACATGCACATCAAGCTTA
>QEPC01003457.1:6584419-6608397 GCA_003113815.1 Sphenodon punctatus | reverse complement strand
TTTTCTTATATTTCTAGAAAGGGTTGAAAGGAACTGTCATTCAGAGGGGGAGGGTTCTTTTTATACCAGAGGAGCTCAAGACCATCATGTGGTCTATTATTTGAACAGGGTGCGCGCGCACAACCCAGTAGTGAGAATGTTGGGAGCCATCTCGAAGAACCTTCTTTACAAGGTAGCAACCTTCTGATCAGCACTTGGGCAGGAGCTGTTTGTAAACAGCCTTGTCTCCCAGCCCGATCAGTGTCCCCGCTGCTGCTGCTGCTGCACTACTAGAAGGCAGAGGCAGGTGAGGGATGGGGTCTGGAGCCAGGGAGGGGAGGAAGAATCTCTTTCTGGAGGAGAAGCTGGCTGCAGCCTGCTGCCCAGCCGGGCAAGTGCGGGGCCCCAGCTGGCTGTGGGGCCATGTGCGGCAGCACATGTGACACATGCCTAGGGCCGGCCCTGGATGAAGGTGTGAATAAGAGTGGCCAGGTTGGGCCTGGTAATGTATGTGCGCAGCCTCCGTACTAGATACAGCTGGCGGAAGGCGGCTTTAGCCACCGCCTCCACCTGCTGATCCAGACGGAGGCCCAGATCCAAAACCACCCCCAGACTCCGAACCTGTTGGGCTACGGGAGGGCAGACCCCCCCCTACCAGAGGAGCCGGCACCTCCCTCGCCCTACCCACCACCATTACCTCAGTGCAACCTATCACTAAAATCTGCTTCTGTGTGTGAGGATTGGAGGGTAGTGAGTTTAAGACCATTTTAAAAAAAGTGATCCAGAGGGGACCCTGGAAACTACAGACCAGTGAACCTGAACTCTGTGGGGCAAACTGCTGCATTATTGGGCACATTGACAAACATGTCATAATGAGGAAGAGCCAACATGGTTTTTGCAAAGGAAAGTCATGCCTCATCAACTGATTGGAGTTTCTGAGGATGTCAACAAGCATGTGGATAAGGATGATCCAGTCAATATAGCGTATCTGGATTTTCTGAAAGCATTTGATAGGGATCCTCATGAGAGACTCTTGAGAAAATTATAGTCATCGGATAAAATCAACTGTCATGGAACAGTTTTCACAATGGAGAGAAATAAATAGCAGGTCTGTGCTGGGACTGGTGTTGTCCCAGTAAATATTGAATAATCAATATATTCATTAATGATCTGTAAAAGGGAATGTAACAAGGTGGCCTTGCTCCCGTGGAGAGTAGCAGCAGGAGCAGGCCTAAAAACACCAATCCCAGGCCAGCCTTGTCCTTTTATAGGTTTTTTATTCACAAAACAATGACAACATCACCATCCATACCTTTGTAGGCCAGTAGGCAAGTCCGCCATACAGGTGCTTAGCCTTCTGGCCAAGTCAGCACCCTAGAGACCTCCCAGAGCTAGCTAGTTCTGGCTGAGGTCTGTACTCTGGCAGTGCCAGGCACTGACTGCCTGAGCTGCCACATTTTCAGGCTCTTATACTCCGGGGGGAGGGGGGGGAAGGGGGGCAGAGCCAAGGTACAGGCCACTGTTCCTTAAAGGACCCGTTCCCAACCCATTACGGGGAGTAAAGAGTGAGGTGACCAAATTTGCAGAAGACAGTTATTCAAGATAGTTAAGACTGAGGAGGACTGTAAGGAATTAACAGGAGAACCTTGCATAACTGGGTAATCAAATGGCTGATGAAATTCAGTGTTGGTTCAAGTGCAAAGTGATGCACATAGGGAAACAGTCCTATTCAGGGGTAGAATCAAGGTGTCTCAGATGGGGGAGCACGTTCCTTTGTTGGGGAGTCACAACTGAGAGGAGGGCTATAGCAGGCAGAGAGAGGAGATAAATGAATGGGGGCTGCTGACCTTGAATGAGGGGCACAGGTCCCTCCCAGGCCCCCCCCCCCTTGGTTACACCCCTGATCCTAACCATACGTGCACAGTACTGAATTGTAAATTAGGTGTTACTGCTCAGAAAAGCATCTTTGAATCACTGTGGACAGTTCATTGAAAACATCAGCTCAGTGTGTGGCAGCAGTCAAAAAGGCAAATAGAATATTAGGAATTATTCAGAAAGGGACAGAGAACAAAACAGAAAATATAATTATGTTGCTATATAAATCAATGGTGCGACCGTGTGCAGTTTTGGTTACCCCCTCTCCTCACAAAAGATAGAACTGGAAAAGGTGCAGAGAAGAGCAAAGTAAATGAAGAGAGGCTGGATAGGTTAGGGCTCTTCAGCTTAGTGAAGAGACGACTGAGAGGGGATACGATAGAAGTTTACAAAAGGTTGAGTGGTGTGGAACAAGTGAAAAGGGACTGCTTATTTGCCATCTCAAACATAACTAGAGCTGTGCGGCTGCAGCCTCCAGGGCTCCCTCCAGAGGGAGGGAGAGGTGCTGGGGGGAGGGGGAAGAAGGGAATGGGTGGGACAGAGAGGATGGCGTTGGGGGGCTTTCAACCTAGCTACGCGCCTGCAAGCACCTTTCTGCTGTCATAGAAGTGATTGTAGTGGGGGGATGTATGCAAATTTCCTTCCTCAGCAATTCTAAAGATATGGCAGGAAGGTTTATATGGGTCAGCATGTCCTGCAAATTTTAGCCCCCCGTTACGCCTATGTCTGCCACTGCTTCTCCTGTTGCTAGTCCCACAATTCTGTGTGAATTCGCTGATTATTGTCTGGTATCCCATTCGGTGTGAATCTTTTCATAAGCCCGTTTTAAACAGATGTACCCCCTCCCCGCCCACGTGTGCAGGCTCCACCCATCACCAATGCATGGAGCAATGGGTACCAATGGCGGGTGCTCTGTGCATGGAGATGGGTGGAGGTGGGAGGATATGTGTGTAAAGGGCCGCCTCCACCCATCCTCCCGCACTGCCAGCCCATTTGAAAAGGGCCATAGGCTATTGCATAACCCCCATTTTTTTGACTGTCCATACAGTATAGACTATTTTAAAACAATAAATCTAGAGATCTATAATTTTTCTACAGAATTCTGCAGCAAGGGAAACATGCTCCAAAAATTCCAAGGATTGAAACATATTCCCACATAAACATACCTGATTGCATCTGAAAACCTAGACCCGCAGCTCCTAAAGTGACATGCCCTTTATATTTGGCCATTTCATTTCACCACAGCTTTTATTACCAAAGCTGTGCTATTTTGTCCTTTCTTTCTTTTAAAATATGTTGTTAATCATTTTTTAGTGAGTGTGCAAGCAGCAGCAAAACCATGTATTCCTGCCCATTATTTTCCAATCTAATCCATTTATCTATAAAGTCCAAGTGGCCATTTCTTGAGTGCAGGCACAGGTCGAAGGCATGTTAGTTCAATTTGTGTTCTGAGAGGGATCTTATTATATCAAAGGATGGGGAAGGAAGGAGGGAAAGGCAGCAGTGCGAAGGCAACTGCTTGTGGCCCCAAATTCTTGGGAAACCAAAGCCCCCAGCAGAACTGTGGGTCATTACAACGAGCAGAAGGACATGGGTCGGCAGGTGCTGCAGCAGCGGCAGCAAAGACTGGTACAGGGGAGGGCTGGCGTTTCTAGTGGGGCAAACATCCTGCTTTACGCCTCTTCCCAGACCCTGCGTGAAGCTGCTCTGCAGCCGCCGCCGCCAAACAGGCACCGCAGCTACAGGGCGGCACCTGTTCCTCTTAGCGCGAAAGGCGCCGGCGCGCGCGCCGTCAGCAACAAGAAAAAGCCAGCGGAATGCGCGCGCAGGCCGACACAGCTCAATCACGTTCGCGCTCAAGAAGTTTGACCCTTATCACTCTACGTCGTGAGGTTGTTAAGAGAGACGGGGAACCAAAACATCCCGGAGCCGAGATGATGGCTGCGGCGGACACGCTGTGGGAGGACAGGGATGTCCGCTTCGACATCACCTCACAGTGAGTAGCGCGCCTCCCCCCCGCAGCGTAGTCCTTGGCTGAGCGCGCGCAGCACTGACGCTGCCTCAGCCCGGCGGGGGCAGCTGTCGCTGCTCAGGGGGGTTTCTGTCGCGACAAAATCGTGAGATTATGAATTTCCATTTGCTTAGCCCCCGCCGCCGGCACCAGTCACTGGGAGGAGGCCTATCTTCTTGTGTCCTGCCTGCCTGGTCCTGCCGGGGCTATGGCGCGGCTCTGCGGAGTTGGATGTGGGTAGCCCCCGGTCCAGGCTCTGCACACAAGGGGCGTGGGCGGCCCCTGCTCCGTGGCGAAGGCTCGCAGCTCCTCGGAGCCGGGTATCAGGACACTGGGCGAGGGGTGTCCTGGCATCTTCTCACAGAGTAGCCGGGGGCGGGCACGCAGCAGTGTGACAGGCAAGACTTCAGCACAGCAGAAAATTGATTAGGTTTTTTTTTTTTTTTTAAGTAAATAATGAAGGTTAAAAGGAAAACCGAAATGAATTCAAAGGGCATTTGGGAGCCCTCTGATTCAAAAACTTTTTTCTCTCTTTTTGCGTGTAATTTTGCAGCCCGTCAAACCGAGTGTAGATTAACTCGGTGTTGTTGGCTACGAAGCAGGGTAAATAAAGATAACCAGGGTATGAAAGGTTAAAAATTGTGAGTTTCTGTTGTACCATATCCATCCATAGAATTCTTTAAAATGTGATTTATTCGAGCAATGTGCTGCAGCCCAGCCTTGCTCTAAGGTGCTTTTAGCATCCGGGCCACACACTTACTGCCACCTTGTACATCTTTCCTTAAGGTCCAGATCTCGGTAGGGGAATTGCTTTCAACAGAGTTTGATGCTTAAAGCAGTGCATAGGAATCTTTCTTTACCACCATACAGGGGTAACATTTTGAATAGCCAAAGGGACAAGCTCTGCCCTCAGTGAATAAGCTCTGCCCCCTTTCACCACACACCAAGCAACCTTCCAAGTGCATAAAAAGGAACCAAGTTCTCCTGTTCATTAAGCTTCATTTCTTGTAATTCTATCATCTGCCCATTGTCCCCTCAAGTGCTTTTCTAGGGAGGCAACCAAGCAACTGGCCTTGAATACTGGTATTTTAGTTTCTCTTTCTCCTCTGAAAGAGGGACAATGGGATTTGCCACCCAATGAGATCTGTTCCTCCTAAATAAGGACTGTTGTGAGGTATGCCGTGCAACTGATAGGTCGGGGGATGGCTCCAGAGGGAGTTTTTGCAGCCCCTTGTGGTGTCACAGTCACTCTGAGGTACATGCAGTTGTGAGACAGGCAGGTAGGTGGAGGAGGAGTGGTCTGAAAGGTCATTGTTTGCTATACAAGGGAAACCTATTTGAGGACAGCCTGCTACTTGTCCAGTTACTATTTTTGAGTAAAAATACCAGTGTTAATTTTCTACAGTTAGGAGTTGCCAAATCAAAATTTAAAAACGAATGACTCATTAGAGCTAATGGAGGTTTAGCCATTAACTTCAAGAGAGTCAGTATTGCATCCTGTGGGTCACTATATTACTGTGCCATTCTGAAATTTCTTTATAGGTGCCCCTATTAAACAAAACAAAAAGCTCCCCTATTAAACAAAACAAAAAGCTCCCAAACTAGACATCTTTAAACTTTACGTTCCATACTAGTATAACTATGTTAGCAAAATTAGTGTAGGAGCAGCCTAAGTTTCTGCTCTTCCTAGTAGAAAAAAGAAACTCGGAAATGCCACTGTTTAAACTTAAAAGTTCGGAAACTAAAAGGAAATTCTTTTAAAAGTCGTACTTAAAAAAATAAAAAAATATATCATGGTTTCCCTCTTATCTGATTATTGTATGATCCCCTCCTGCCTTGCACTGTTGTCCTCTTTTTGGTCATTTGTGTTCCCAACTTGAGTTTCAATAACCTGCTAATAGCTGCTTTCCTAGTAGCAAGTCTTATTTGTAAATAAAAGTAATCCTGTTTTAGGCAAATGAAAATGAGACCAGGAGAAGTTCTTATAGACTGTTTGGATTCTATTGAAGACACCAAAGGAAACAATGGAGATAGAGGTAAATCAAGGAGCATAGGAAATGTTATCCTGTGTTACATCCAGAGCCCACTTAGTCCAGTATCCTGACCCCAATAAAGACTTGTTTATGGTGTTTTCAGAGTAGATGCAAAAGTTGGAAATGTGAAGATGTAAAATTTGTTCCATCATAAATAAACCCTTAGACTTTCCCCTTGTTTATTTTCTTATGAGATACGAGCAGTTTATAGTTCCTGGTCTACCATTTTTATGCCATAATACTGTTTATATACATTTTCTTTTGAAAAATAAACAATCCCAATCCTTTTGATCTGTTTCAATATAGAAGGTTCTCCACGTGTCTAATAACTGTCATTGCCCTTCTCTGAACCTCCTTCAGTTCTGTCACATCCTTTTTGATATGAAGTGCCCAGTACTGCATACATCATTGCTGATTGGGGCAAGCCATTGATTTGTATAATGCTGCTACAGTATTTTCATTATTTTATGGCAACACTCCCATTGACTTCAATGTAAACAGTAATTGTACTTTCACATGAGCATTCAAAGTGCCATGGTGCCAGGCCATCTTCCCTAAGGAGGATTAGGCTGATGAAGTACGTGGCTAAGTGCTTTGGGGTGGAGGCAGCTAATGTAGTTGATCTAAACAAGCGCCTTCATATTTCATAAGTGAGCCTTCCTGGCTTCCACTCATGTGGCTGCCATGAACTATCATATGAGAGGTAGTGGCAACGATGGAACAGAAGTCCATAACTTTGTGTGTGTGTTTATTTAAAAGACATATTACTTGCGAATATCACTGGATGTTAACAAACAAGATAATAGTCCCCTGGAGTCCAGGCTCAGTCCACACAGTCCCCACTCACTTGGTTAGCGTGTAGAACTTAATAAACAGCCAGACGCTTGCATGTGTTTCTTGTGCGTTCAGGCAGCCCTCACTCACAGGTATAGTGTGACAAGCCTAATACATGGGCAGGCGTTCTTCCCCACCATGCTCCACCCACCAAACTCCCACTTCCCAGTATCCCTTCCACTGTCATGACTCCCAACTGTGGTGAACCATGGGAACAAGAAGCAAAACCAGCTGTTTCTTTCTTCTGGGCTATTATGACTCCGGGAGGCATTCCGGTACCTGTTATGCCTGCTGACCCACGGACGTTCATATATGCAGCCCTTGGGGGAGGTCGTGAGAGGGTTTGGGGTGCGTTGTCACCAGTATGCTGATGATACTCAGCTGTACCTCTCATTTTCTACTGACCCAGACCCTGCTATCTCGTTGCTATCCCAATGTTTGGAGGCCGTGGCGGAATGGATGTGGCAGAGCAGACTGAAACTCAACCCCGATAAGACGGAGGGGATGGTGGTGGGGAGAGCGAGGGAGGTGTCTGCCCCCCTGATTGGGGGGTTCGCCCTCCTGTAGCTCAACAGGTCTGGAGTCTGGGGGTGGTGCTGGATGCGGATATCCGCCTGGAGCAGCAGGTAGAGGGGGTGGGGTAGGCTGCCTTCTGCCAGCTGTATCTGGTGCGGAGGTTGTGTCCGTATGTCTCTGGCACGGACCTGGCCTCCCTCGTCCATGCCTTCGTCACCTCGAGGCTGGACTACTGCAACGCGCTCTACGTGGGGCTGCCCTTGTTCCTGATTCGGAGGCTGCAGCTTGTGCAGAATGCGGTGGCTCGCCTCCTTTTGGGGACGGGTCGCCGGGACCACATAACACCTGTGCCGGGGCTCTGCACTGGCTGCCAATAGCGTGCTGAGCCAGGTTCAAGGTGTTGGTGTTGATTTATAAGGCCCTTCACGGTCTCAGCCCCTCATACCTCCGGGATCGCCTCGCCCTCCGCACCCCAGAGTGGCTCCTTCGGTCTGCCGGGGGTGCCACAATGGAGAGGGCACGTGCCTTTGGCATTCCCTCCCGGAGGAAGCTCGCCTGGCCCCGAGCCTTTTAACATTCCGGCGAGTTTGTAAAACCTGGCTGTTCTCCCAGGCCTTTGGGGAGGGTGGGTTAATGGGTTTTTATCACCCTACCCTTCCTTATTATTTTTTGTAAATTTCTGTCCTCCCTGTTGTAAGATTTTTATGATTGTTTTAATATTTTAAAAATTGTTTTAATTGAAATTTGTTAGCCACCCCGAGCTGCTTGCAGGAGGGGTGGGATATAAATATATTAAATAAATAAATATAATGCGGAGTTTATTGAGCAAATTGCATGGAGCACAGTCAGTCTGCATGTTGTCACCACCCAGTTTCCTGTATCCATGACTCACAGTGATTTATTGATTTACACACAGGGATATTTTTACCCTGCCCCCTCCTGCCTCTGGCAGCTTGGCAGGTAGCAGCACACAGTTTTATTGAGGTCTCGCCCACTGTGGTGTGGAAATCTCGGTTTGCATGAAACCCCCAGTCAAACATGCGCCTCTTATACTCCCTCTCTCGCATGTTCTGCATTACCAAACATCCCCATTACCATTTCCAAATAAATATTACCAAACATCCCCACTTCTGAGGGCGCGCCGCACTTTTCCAAGTGTCCAAACCTCTTATAGAGAAACAAGCTGTCCTTCAGTCGGTTCACATTCCCTGTGCCCCAGATCACTTGTTTTCTCAGAGATTCATCTGTGCCATCTGATCAAGGCACTCCTGGTGGCCCCATGAGTATCAGGGCAGTGATGGGAAAAAACAGCAAGGAAGGTCCAGCCTTTGTTAGGGACTGCCCAATTTCTGGCAGTGCACAAACATCCAGAAAAGCCACGATTCTGTTCACATACCACTCTCTATAACTTGTTCAGGGCTTTCATTCTGCTGTACTTGAAACTGCAACAGGGTTGTGTGGTCTCTGCACTCTACCATGCATACCCATTACATGCATATGCCACCCTATGAGCGCGTAGGCTGCCTCAGAGGATGGGTCTACCCGTTCTCTCTATACATCAGGCCTCACTCAAATGTCTGCAAAGGCCAGGATATACATCACCCCACAACT
Organism: Sphenodon punctatus; assembly: GCA_003113815.1. Classification (NCBI taxonomy): domain Eukaryota; kingdom Metazoa; phylum Chordata; class Lepidosauria; order Sphenodontia; family Sphenodontidae; genus Sphenodon; species Sphenodon punctatus. The sequence continues at coordinate 6,599,538 of QEPC01003457.1, read as the reverse complement.
TCTCTGGCCCCTGTTCCCTGAGCAGCTGCTCACCCACAAACCAAAGTCAAAGCCATTTGTATTTTCCAGGCAAACAACCTCCAGCAATGGCTTCCTGTAATGTTATGACCCCATATGATTACTGCAAATAAATGTTACTTTCAGAAGATAAGGAAATATGAGTTACTTTTAATCAGTGGGCAACTCTGCTCCCACATACATTCTGAGCACTGTGACCGTCACTGCCTTGCAGATCCTTCCATCTGCCCATTTCTTAACATTCAGTGGTTCCCTCCCACACCAATTTAAAAATGCCATGCTTCCATTGTGCTGACATCTGTAACATCTTTAGATGAGTTTGTGTGTGTACTGACATGCTTGTGACAGAAGTGTCTATTGCAAAAACTTTCAACCAATAGCCAGCCTGTAACAAATAGCAGCTCACCCTCAGCATGCAGCCAGTCTTGTAAGAACACATGACCAGTAGTGGCCAATAGCTGCATTCAGCCAGTCCTAGCTAAGCAGCCACCTAGCTCTTTAAGTTGTTTAAAATATTTGACTATAGCCATGGAGACGCATGCTGAGAACTTCATAGTGCTCATTATTACACTCCAGGTCTTCTGTTCCACTGCTGAGCAGAACCCGTGAGCAATCCAACAGATTCAAGCCTTGTGCTGCTCTTGGCGCGATGTGATGTTAAGGCACAGAAAGGCTCTTGCTCGATCTCTGGTCAGGATAGTGGGGTGCCCCACATTGCGGAGGCAGCACCTGCTTTGGTGCCGTGCCGTTGCCTACCTCCAGTGACAACGGTCTGCACTGGGGAGGACTGAAGTTGTGCAAGGGCAGGTGATGCATGCAGAGGTACCTGTTGGGGGAGACAACTTCACTCATTAATGCCTCGTGCAGGGCTGTACTCACTGAGAGGGTTTTCTGGGTGAAGGGGAAAAGCACAGACTGGTGGGAGAACGTGCTATCCTTGTGGAGTAATGCTTAATGGGTCGTAAACTTCAGAATGCCCCATCGCCTTGTCTTGCAGATAGCCAAGATCTTCAGGCCACGTGTGATTGAACCCCTATGTTTGTGCCCCACTGACATCTACTCCCTGGGCTGGTGGGGTGGGGAACCCTCCCTTTATCTCTGGACAGACCTTAAGAGGGAAAGGGACAGGACCTAGACTTCCTGCAAGGTTCTTATCCGCAGGTGTAAACCCGTGCCTACCCTCCCACACCCGGTCCTCCAGTCTCGTATCCCAAACGGGGAGCAGCCTCGTCCTCTCATTGGCCCTCCCCCTTCTGCAGCCTCACAACTCACTGCCCCAGTCTGGGTCCAAGAGACTCCTTTTGGTCTCCTCTGGATCCTCTGCCCCCCTTCCAGCCCTGGCCTTCGCTGAGAAGAGCCCACCCAGGCAGAATCCGGGTGCCCTCCGATGACAACAGCACTACTGTTGGCATCGCTCCGTCTCGCTCCTCCATTCCTGACTCCTCCCGTTTCCCTGCCTGGCCAGGAGCCGGTCGGAAGGGCGGGACCTCACTGCCCGTCACGCCACGACTGAAGAAACAGAATATGGTATTGCAGTTGCCCATCCTCATGGAGAAGCGTGTTGCCATTGCCATCTGAAAGCTCCCCGCTCCAGACTCCTGCTGCTCTGTCACCCAGCAATTTGGTATTGGTACCTCCATAGTGGACACCATACCAGTGGAGGTTTGCACAGCGACTGTGGATGTGCTGCTGGACTGGGTGATGCAGTTGGCTGATTCCACAGAGGTAATGGAGGGCTTTTGGTGGGATGGGTTCCCAAAGGGTATGGGGCGATCAGTGCAAACTATATTACCATAATCTGCCTGCCCTATAGCAAGGATGACTACCTGAACCGAAAGGGGTTTTTCACTGTACTTCTCCAGGCCATAGTGGACCACCATGCACAGTTCATGGATGTGCTGGCTGGGTGGTCCAGAAAGAACCATGACACCTGCATCTTCCATCAGTCCCCATTCTTTGGCCACATGTATGCTGGAGACTTTGGACCCACCACTGATGCACCCATTGAGTGGGTGCTCATGAGGCCTGTTGTCCTGTTCTCGGGATTCTGTCTACCCCCCAAATCCTTGGCTTGTGAAGACATACAGCGTTGCCCCCACCCCAGAGCAAAGGTACTTTATCTGGCAGCTCAGCACCACCCACTCTCTTGTGGAGAGAACCTTTGGGCTATTAAAGCAGTGCTGGAGATCAGTTGTGTCCAGAATTGATTTCCAGCTAGAGACCACTACCATGCTAACAACCACCACCTGTGTTCTCCATAACAACTGCAAGACCAGCAGGGCCATGGTAGAGACACCCCCTCCCCCCCGCCGGTTAGCTCCGGCAAGCCAGTACCCCTGTTCCAGGATGAAGCGGAGCAACATAGCTGGAGATATCTGAGGCACCTTAGCTGGCACATCAACCACAATGCTAGTACAAACACCCACTGTCCGTGATAGTTTAATAAGCATTTGTGTTATTAATAAAGCCTTTAAAAATGTTTCCTGTGCATCACTGTGCCTTCCTCTGGCCCATCCGGCTCCCCCCAGGCACCAGGATGGCATACTTTCCATCCTTGCCCCCTTCCCTGTATGTTCCCTGTTGGCATTTGTAGATTTATTTGGCTGCAGGCCTGAACCTCTGCATTTCACCGTAGTTTCGCCCCTCCCTCCAAAGCCTGTTAACATTCCGGCGATGCTGTAAAACCTGGCTGTTCGCCCAGGCCTTTGGGGAGGGGGGTTGAGGGTTTTATCTCCCCTACCCTATGTATTGTTTTGGTAAATTCCTGGGCCCTGTTAATATTTTAATATTTGAATTTTATTTTTTTGAAATGTTTTAAATTGTTATATATATATAAAATATGTATTTTTTTTACTGTTGGAAGCTGCCCCGAGCTGTTTTTTGGGAGGGGCGGGGTATAAATTTAGAAAATAAATACATTTTCCTATTGGCATTTGCAGGCTAGCCGGTTCTAGGAATGGCAATAAGAAGCACATAGGCACAGGTGTGCAGCCAGCTTGTATGCCCCCCCCTCAAGTGCAAGACCAGTGGTCTCCCGACCCCCCATTTTTGGTGCACCCCCCCTTTCCTTCTCGTCCAACCTCCAGCTCCCAAAGTGGCTTATCACTATGCCATACTGTCATTTTCCAAGAGCCCCCCTCTTTCCCAAACTTCCCTCCTTTCCCAGAAGAAGCACGGAAACCATGGATTATGAAAAATTAAAGAACTCTCTATTTAACAAATAAATAAAAGGAACATTAAGGAACTTAATTTTAAAAAGTTAAAACTTTTCTTGCACCTGCTCCTTTTATTTTATTTATTTATTTAGTGCTTTCTATCCCGCTCCCTATGGCAGTTTGGGGTGGCTCACAAAACATTTAAAACAATACATAAAAGGGATTAGTAAAACAATAAAAACAAGGAAGTGGTAAAACCACTGGTAAAAACCACCCAGCCTTATTCTCTCTCCCCTTCCTCCAAAGGCCTGGATGAACAGTCAGGTCTTACAGGCCCTACAAAAGGCCAACAGACTGGGAGCCAGGCGAGCTTCCTCTGGGAGGGAGTTCCACCGCCGTGGTGCGGCCACCGAGAACGCCCTCTCCATTGTGGCCCCCTGGTTCACCAGGGGGACTTCCAAGAAGGCGCCCTCGGCAGACCGCAGAGGTCACTCTATGGTCACTTTTGGGGGCAGCTGGGTGTGCTCACTTAGGTGGTGGGACTGGCAGGGGGAGGTTTCCCCCATCCTCCCTGTAGATTCAGCTGTGAAGAAGTATTTGTGGCAGGTGTGTGGGAATGATTAGTGGGGGGGAAGCATGCCTGGTTAAGGAACTGTTCCCTGGCATGAGCGCAGGGCAGAAAGGGCTTCAGTGCTTCCCATGATGGAAGGGGGAACCAGGATTGTTGGGGGAAACCAGGGCAGGCAGGTTCCATATAGCAGGGTGTGAACTGCTGGTGGTGGTGGCTAGGAAATGACTTGCCCTTGAGCAACAATGCTCACTGTCGCAGCAGCAATATGCTCCAGCAAGGAGCTCTGGAGCTGAATAGACTGGGACAGGCTACTTTGTATCTGTGCCCACATCTCACTCCTCTTCTTGTCCACCTTCTCAGACCGTCCTACTACCAGCAGTTCAGCAGCAAAGGCCTTGAGTTCTGTGGTTTTCTGCTACACTTAACTGGTGGTACTCCCTAGCCATGCTGTAATGGCATCCCAGATCTCCTCCACCTGCTGCGTGGTCTCACCAAGTAGCTCTCTTGCCAAATCTACTGCCAGTGGTTGCAGCTTTTGTGGTGGGACCCAGAGTGGTTGCAACAGGAGTGGACAGTGGGGGAGCCATATCCACTCGCTTCTGGCCCCTGGCGAAATTGCAACCATTTATTTATTTATTCATTCAAAAATTTAATATCCTGCCCCCTCCTGCCTAAGCAGCCTGGGGCGGTGTACAATATAAAACAAAATATAAATATAAAAACAATTAAAACTTCATTTGGGTCAGAACAACCATACAGGCAAGATGCAATCATCTCTCCATCCACACGGAGGAAGTGATCAAGGAGCTCATAATTTATTTATTTTATTCGTTGTATTTGTATTCCACCTCCAGCTCTGAGCAGCCCACAACAATAAATTAAAACATACAAAACCTTATAAACTAGTATAGACATAAAGGTGGAACCAAAAACACCCCCCCCCCCCCCCCCCCCAAACCCTCACCTCCATACCTGACTCTCACCAAAGGCCTGACAGAACAGCCAGGTCATACGCTGCCTTCAGAAAGAGGGGAGGTCAAGGGCCAGGCATGCCTCCAGCAGGAGGGAATTCCACTGGCTAGGGGCCGCCACTGAGAACACCGTCCCCCTCGTCACCACCCGGGGAATCTCGAGTCGGGCGTCCACTGCAAGGGCCGCATCACAGCCCGGGGTATGAGGCGGTCCCGCAGATAGGCAGAACCCAGGCTGTTTAGCGCTTTATAGGTCAATACAAACACCTTGAATTGAACCCAGAAGACAATAGGCAGCCAGTGCAGAGAACGGAGGACTCGTGTAATGTTTTTGCAGTGGCCCGTCCCTGTTAGGAGGCGCGCTACCGCATTCAGCACCAGCTGCAGCCTCCTGGCCGTCACCAAGGGTAGCCCTACGTAGAGTGCGTTGCAATAGCTCAGTCTAGAGATGATAAAAGCATAGATAAGTCCAAAACATATGGCCGCACCCGTCGCACCAGATATAACTGGCGAAAGGCGCTCCTCGCCATAGCTGCCACCTGGGAATCCAGGCAGAGCTGCGAATCGAAAAGCAGCCCCAGATTACGGACCTGAGTAGCTAGAGGAGGGCAGACCCATCAGTAACAGGAGCCTCCACACCTCTTGCCCTACCCACCAACATCACCTCTGTCTTGTCAGGATTCAGCCTCAGATGACTCGCCCTCATCCAATCCCCCCACAGCTGCCAAACCGAGCACCGAGTTTGCTGGTAAGCACCGAGACTGCTGGGTCTGGGTCTCCAGAAAAAGAGAGGTAGAGTTGTGTATCATTGGCGTACTTATGACAATGTATGCCGAACCCCTTCACGACCTCGCCCAAAGGCTGCATGTATATATTGAACAGGAGGCAGGGACAGAATAGAACCCTGCGGGACTTCATATGTGAGGTTCCGGGGCGATGATGATCACTCCCCAAGAACCACCCATTGAGTTCTCCCGGCCAGGAAAGAGCGGAACCATTCAAGAACAATTCCACCCACCCCAGCCTGGTCCTGCAGCCGAGCCACCAACATCTCATGGTCAACGGAATTGAATGCTGCCGACAGATCTAATAAAACGAACAAAATTAACAACTATGATCTGTCCTGATCCAGTTCCCGGCGCAGGTCATCAACCAAGGTCACAAGCGCAGTCTCAGTGCCAAACCCCGGATGAAAGCCAGACTGCGAAGGATCAAGAAAACTGTTTTGGTCCAGATGTCCCTCAAGCTGCCAAGCCACCACTCGCTCAATAACCTTCCCTAAAAAGGGAAGGTTCGAGAGTGGCTGGTAGCTGGCCAGGGAGTCCATGTCCAACAATGGTTTTTTTGAGCAGAGGCCACACCACCACCTCTTTAAGGCGACCCGGCACTCTGCCCTCCCTAAGGGAGGCATTGACAACCCCGGCAAGCAATGTCTCATGACAGGCCTTAATCAGTCACAACAGGCAAGGGTCTAGTTTGCAACAGGTGGCTCTGACAATCCCAAGGACATCCGCTACCTCAGAGGGTGACACCCACTGCCTTTGGACAGGAGGGGCGGGATATAAGTTTTGAATAAATAAAAAAATTAAAAACTTATCCTATCCAATGTGACACGGCGGGGCTTCTATTACCTCGGGTTCTCCCATCGCTACAAGTGCGGCGTCAAAGTTGTGGTGGATCCGTGCGATTTTATCCACAAAAAAGTCAACAAACATGTCACAGCAAGCACTGGAAGATTTCAGTTCTAGGCAGAGCGAGGCTGTACTGACCAGCCTCTGTACGACCCAGAAAAGCTCCGCTGGACGTGACTTTGCAGATGCTGCGAGGGTAGCAAAGAAAACCTTCTTTGCAACCCGCACAGCCACAGCATAGGTTCTTAAACTAACTCTATGCTGCAATTGGTCAGCTCCAGCGCGAGTACAGTGCCACCGTCACTCCAACTGCCGTCCCTCCTGCTTCATTCACCACAGGTCCTCTGTGAGCCAAGGAGACCTGTATCGTCGGTGTTCAGGAAGTGGATGCCATGGGACCGTCCGGTCGATGGCCCCAGTCAGCAAGGCATTCCAAAAAGCTACGAGGTCATCGAGAGAATGGTCATCAAGATTGGGAGGTAAATCCCCCAGAGCAATCCAGAACCTTTCTGGTTCCATTAGTCTCTGTGGCGAACCAACTGAACCAGTTCAACACCTCTCCGAGGGCAGACATGTACCGGGAGACTGGTTCTGAGGAGGTAATGATCTGTCCATGACAAGAGCACGGCTAACACCTCCACCACCACCAGATCCCCTGTCTCAAGGCCAGTGCAAAATATCCGTTCCAGGGTATGCCCCCATCATGTGTCGGGCCAACAACCCTCTGAGACAGTCCTATGGTTGTCATGATGGCCACGAACTCACACTCTGCTCCTTCGATATTGGCATCAGCATGAATGTTGAAGTCCCCCAGGACTAATGCCCTCGAGGACCGCAAGACCACCTCCGACACCAATTCTGCTAGTCTGTGTGTGTGTGTGTGTGTGTGTGTGTGTGTGTGTGTATTTTATTTAGTGGCGTATCGAAATTGACATAACCAACATAGGTTTTAAAATACACAATAAAAATCAAACAATAAAATTTTACAAAATACACTATCGTATAAAAATTTGCTCCCGTCATTTTGCCCCTCATTTTACCCTAATCCTTGTCTTCCTTAATAAAACATATTAGAGGAACTATTTTCTCAGGGCAACACCAAGGCATCATCCAGCAATGGCCATACCAAAAAAAAAAAAAAAAAAAGTTAAAGAATTTTAGGCTGTCAAACAGTTTTTCCTACTACCACACCTTCGGGACTAGTGGCTTTAAATTTTAGGAAGCAGCTTCTCCTTGTTGTTGATTTCAACAGGAATCTAGCTACCACCTCTGAAATTTCTGCATGTAGGGATGCTGCTGTACAGGTAGGTACACCGTGTACCAGCAGTAGCCCTAATCTGTCTCCAGCCATATCGATCACAAGATGGACCCAAGATAGTTTGCACGGGGTACCTCCTCGCAGACTGGGTGTCCCTAAAAATAACTGCTACACCGCCCCTCTGGTCGAGGCTGATGCTGTACAGAGTACTCGACTGGGACAAGGTCAGCCACAGTTGGCTCCGACTCGGTGTCCAGCCTGCTCTCTGTAATGCACACAGGGTCAGCTGACTGATCCAGGATTAATTCCCGGATCATTGTAGATTTATTAGCCTCCGACCTCGTGTTAATCAGCAAAAGTCTTAGACCATGGGCCCTCCCATTCTTGAGCACCACACCACCTGCCCGGAGGCCAGTGAGAGGGACAGGCACCAGCCACCTGTCCCTTCTCACAGATTTAACCAGCCTCCCGGAGGAACCATAATTACCCTGGCCCATCACAAGCCCATTGGCTGTGGAACACCACCGCCCCCAAACTTCCCAAGCCGCCACCACCACCATGAGGGAGCCTAGGTTGGTGATTACCTCCCACAACCAGACATGAAGTTGTTGTCCCAGATCTTTGTACCCTTGTCTCAGTTTTTTGGCCTGCTGCCAGCACTAGTTCTTATCCCAGTTAACGCACTGCAGTGCCATTTGTGCTGAGATCTCATGGAACACTACTACCTCATTCTTGTAGCACTTCAGTAGGGCATATTGGACCTTCTGCTCCCTGCATAGAACAGTGAAGGCCTTGGTCTCTTTCTTGGTCCAGGGAATGCAGTGCATGGCTGTGATTTTTTTAAGGTGATGCTGTCAGGAGTGCAAGCTGGGGCACAGAGTCAGTGCAGGTTCAGTGCCAAGATGTCATGTGGGATCGAGTCCGGGATCTTAGAGCAGTGGAGCAGTTCAGGGTCAAATCCAGAAGGTCTGGAGTGGAGATCAACTGACAGACCATAGCAGGTCTGGCAGAGCAGGCAATGGGGCAGAAGGATTGAGTTCCAGAAAGGAAACTCCAATGGGCCAGCCTCCCGCTGGCCCAAAAGACACAGCAGGGGCGGGGAGTGCAGGGGCTGGTCCACGGTATGTAGAAACATCAGGGAAAGACACCGGAGACAAGCACAGGATGCAAGAAGTGACTGATGATCCATCCAGCTTCCTGTAGTTTTAGGGTGGCCTTACATACCGGCCAGCAGCCAACCAGGAAGCTGGGGGCATGGAGAGAGGCTGGGAAGGGGTGTGTGGCTTTGGTACCAGAGAAGATCTAGCCTCAACTAGTCCTTGGCCAGTGGAAGCTGGTGGCTTTACAGATTCAGCAGCCCAGGTTCTTGCAGACATTATGTGCACGTCAGTGACCGCAAGAGTGGAGAGAGGGGCAGGAGTGGTTGCTCTGCAAGTTTGCCCGCAGGTGGTGCTAAAGGACCTGTATGCACCGAGGCTGCACGCAGCCTAATTGATGGGACATGGACGCATGGGTGCACATTGGCCCGCATTTGCCCACATGGCAGGCTCTGTATGCTCCAGGACCCAGCCGTGCATGGGAGCTGCATGTCCAGTGGGTGGTGGCCACATGGCCAGTGGGGGCAAACACCTAATAAATGGGCAGGCGAACACCCACCAGGTGTGGGCTACTATCTCGTTTGTTAACACCCATTGTTTTGTGGGAAGATGTTCTCCTTATCCCCTGACCTTTCAGGTTACAAGAAGTCATGATGAGTTCTGGCTTGTCAGCTGTGTTTTAGTCATTAACCTGGAGTTTCCTTCTTGGACATGAGACCATTTTACAGCTCACAGTCTGCAGTATGCAGCCTTACATATCGCAGGAAAAATGCTTGCCTTCTCATATGGGACCTTAGGATTGTACCAAAGTGGGTTGGAAGCCTACGGTTCATTCGTACACTACCATTTCCCCCTATAAACTCAACACTTTTTATTCTTTCTGTTGTCCTCTAGCAATGCATTCACGCAACTTCTGATTTCCCTTGCATTTCAAAGGCCCCTCCCTTTCCCTGTTTGATTGTGGTATTTCCCACAATGCAAAGAGCATTTATTATATGCAGGGTTGTCACCAACAGGAAGGAGTGGAGAAGGGGGTTCCTGCTCAAGGATTCTCTGACCACAGCTCTTTGGTCACACGGAGATAGGAAGTAACAAACAGAAAATGATGTATCGGAGAGCAAAGTTTACTTTGAACTATGGGAATATCCATTGCTATTTGGCAAGAGTCAGATTCTTGAAAGCAAAACCTGTCCGTGCTAGAGAAAGAGTTCATCAAGGAACATAGAAGGGTTTATATTTTAAAGTTAATTTTCTGGAGTAACTTTCAAATCTGAGGATTTAATTCAGAGACTGTTCTCAAATTATCTAACACTTTATTTCCAGGTAGACTCCTAGTAACCAATTTACGCATTATTTGGCACTCACTGGCATTACCTAGAGTCAATCTCTGTAAGTATCCCTTTAGCTCACTTTAATGGTCTCTCTTTCTCTTTGTTGTACACAAACATTTTTTGCAAGAATTTTTACACTACTACCAATAGAGCTATAATGCAATACTTTGTACTGTTATAAAATTGCAAATCGGCTACAGCTATCTAAAATGAGTATAATATGTCAATACTCGCTATTTATTTGAGTAACAGGAAGTCTCTTAATAATTCCTGCATAAATAACTCATGTTTTTATTAAAAACGTCTCAATTGGCATTCTGACGAGTAGAGCAAAATTTGAATTGTCCTGGAGTGTACATGGCAGAAGTGGACAAACTGTGGCTCTACAGCCACATGTGACTCTTTGACCCCGTTATTGTCAGTGGACACAGCTCTTGGGAAAAGGAAACTTTTCCCACCTCTGGTATGTGGACTTTGCTTTTTTTCATAGGGAGAATTGTTTTGTTCTACTTAGATGAACAGTTGTTATATCGGAATGTGCAGAGTCAGTTTCCCTCATAAATGCATCACTTTCTATAATGGCTTCTCATTCAGCAAGCTACCCTAAAACATGTTTAATTGTAAGCATGTGAGAACTCAGTGAGACTGGTCATATGTTTAAAATTAAGCATGTGAATAATACCTTGGTGAATCAGCACCATGATAGTTTTTTGGCTGGCAGATAATTTCAGATACACACTCTGGCTTCTGGAAACTGGAGACTCCCATTGCTCACATTTATTGTTATCATTTAGTTACATATTTATGTGGGGACATGTTCTTTTCTCCCCCCCCCCCCCCCCCCCCCCCCCCCCCCNTAGTACTACCTTGACCAGCAGGTGGCAGAAGAGTTGAAAACTTTGTGCGCATGCATGAACTGTGCCTTCCTTCCTATCTCCAGTTCGTTCTTCTGCCTGATATCGGCAGGTTGGACTTCCACAGACTCCAGGAAGACGAACCAGATAGACATATTCAGACCACACGGGGTATGGTGGGGGGAGATTAAAACAACGGCCAATTGGGCGGTTTTGGTTTTTAGCCCTTTCCACCACCTCCCACGCCGCTGCCCGGGAGGTAGGAAGAGCCCACAGGGCCCCACGCTCATGCCCGGGTTCCCCTGAAGGAAGGATCGGGCTCTCTCCTCCGTGCTAAAACCAACCTCTGCCACTGCAGTAGCGCAGTTGCTGGGTAGATCTTTCCAGCTCCTGCCTCCCAGGAGAAAAAAGGTCAAGCCAAGGCCCTGTTCTCTCCCTCACAGCAGTGATGGGCGAGCGGGCTGGACAGGAGACAATCACCTCAACATGGAGGTAAGAAAGAGGGGTTAAGGCGATAGTCTCGCCTCACAACATCAGCCCTCTCCTCCCCCTCTGTCCTCCTTCCTTCCCTCATGGCAAAGGGAAAAAGTCTCTTTAAAATATTTGCAGCCCTTTTCTTATGTCAGCAGTTCCCTGCAGAACATGGCACGCCAACAAGCCCCTCTCAGAAGACCCCCCCCCGCAGCCTCAGGAGACTCAGACGGACGGGCTGGCGCAGTTAAATTTAAATATGGCCAAGATGGTGGAATCCATCTCCTGGTTGTGCGAGAGGAGGGCAAGGGCTCCCTTAACTAAAAAAAGGAGGGGAAAAGGGCAAGAAAAAAGGAGGGGAAAACGACAGAGCAGGGAGCTACAGCCACCAGGGGGCACAGGTTCCCTCCATCTAGGCTCACCACAATCCTCACACAGCAGCTCTGAGGAGATTCCGGGGGCTTCAGCCTCTTCCCTTTTGCAAGAATTAGAGTCTGATTCCTTTTATTCAGAGAAAGAAGAGGGAGAGCGGCAGGAGCCGGAATAACCTGATAGGGATCAGGATAGACACTTCCCCTTTTCATTTAGAGAGGAGCTAATGGTGCAAGTGATAAAGACTTTGCAGTTGGAGGAGAAACCCTCAAAAGATAAATCTTCTGAATCTGAGGAGGAGGATGACAGACAGCTCCTGCCATCAGCCTCGGGTAGGGATCCGAGTGTTCCCTTAGACAAGGCATTTGAAAAACTCTTGATTACAGAGTGGAAAGCCCCAGCCAAAACAGCGAGGCTTAATAAGTCACAGGATGCTCTTTACAGGTTCTCCAGGAGGAAGGAGTACCTATTTAAAACCCCAAAGGTGGATGCGGCGGCTGCCTCCTTGGCTAGGCAGACGGTGTTTCCAACGGAGGGGGACTGCTATCCGAAGGACTCTTCAGATAGGGCGCTGGAGGGCGCTCTCAGGAAAGCATTTGAGGCAAACTCCACTGCTATCAGAATTAACATTTTAGCCTCATATGTAGCCGGGGCCTCTATGGCATGGCTACAGGAGGTGCAGTTGCCAACAGTAACAGAAAAGAGGGCAAAAAACCTTATCATCTAGGGTCGTTCTTGCTAACGCATTACTGACCGATGCGACAACAGATGCTCTGGCTTGGCTGGCTAGAGCAGCAGGTCTAGAGATCATCACCAGGCGTAGAGTGTAACTAAGGACATGGTTGGGGGACAACACAGCGAAGAATCTGCTAGTGACCCCTATAAGGGTCACAAGCTCTTTGGAACTTGCCTGGACAAGGTCCTGGAAGAGGCAAATGATAAATCTAAGAAAAAGACACTACAGCAAGTGGGAGTGAGGAAGAAAACTTTTCGCACCCTCTATTTTCGATTTCGATGCTCCCAGTACTCGTCCTCCTACCCCTTGGGGCAAAGGAGAGATCAGTTTCAGAACAGGGATTTTCACAGACAAAATTCTCGATTCAGGGGCCAGCACACAGGAACGTGACAGACCACGAGAGCAGTCTGGTCCTTCCACAGCCAAGCAAGCATAACTGGCTAGGAGGGGGAGGAATAGGAGGACGCCTATCAGGTTTTGTAGAGATCTGGACAGAGTCCATCTCAGCCCAGTGGGTCCTCCAAATCATAGCTCTGGGGTACTGATTAGAATTCCTCCAAAGTCCAAAGGGCTGTTTCATCCCCTGCCCCCTATCAAGAAACCCTCAAAAGGCATTTGCCATGTCCTCAGAGATAGGAAGATTAGCTTCTGTGGGGGCGATAGAGAGAGTGCTGGCGGATCAAAAAGGATGCAGCCTCTTCTCTATAATTTTTATGGTCCCAAAGAAGACGGGAGAATAGAGGGCAGTCCTGGATTTGAAGAGACTGAACCAGTGGATCTCTCCCAAGAGATTCAAAATGGAGACGGTCTTGTCAATTTGCCAGAATCTCTCCACGGGGGATTGGCTAGCCTCACTAGACCTGAGAGAGGCTTACCTCCATATTCCAACTTTCCCAGCTCACAGAAAATGGTTGCGTTTTGCCTACAACAACATTAATTGGCAGTACAGGGCCCTTCCCTTCGGTCTATCATCAGTGCCACGGACATTTTCCAAGACACTGGTAGCAAATCTACGCAGGGAGGGAGTACATGTGTTCCCTTTCCTGGACGATCTGCTGATCAAGGCGCGGTCGCAGGAGTCAGCATCCCATTGTGTGGACAGGGTCATAGCTTATCTTTCCCTCCACGGCTTCATGGTAAATTATCAGAAAAGCCATCTGTCTCCAACACGCAGATTAGAGCATTTAGGGGTGATTATAGACACGGCCCTAGATATCACCTGCGTTCCAGAAGAAAGGAGGGAGAAAATTCACCACCATGTCCTACTCCTACAAGCCAGTCAATGCTTGAGACTAAAGACACTAGCCAGATTGCTGGGGCTCATGGTCTCTTGCTCCCGCCAGATAGCATAGGCCAGACACAATCTAAGGCCCTTACAATCCTTGTTAGCTCCTTTCCAGAGAGAGCTTACACGAGGGACAAATCCCTGGGTCTCCCTCCCGGGATATTTTAAACCATTAATGTCTTGGTGGTTAGACCCAAAAAGATTTCGAGAGGGGGTGCCTCTCACAGACCCTCCTCAATCGGTGATCACTACCGATACGAGTCTCAGGGGATGGGGGGCTCACATGGACTCGGCCTCAGTACAGAGGTTGCGGAACCAGAGGGACCAGGGCAAATCCATAAATTTTCTGGAGCTAAAGGTGATCCGCCTGGCTTTTCAAAGATTCGGCCCACGCCTGAACAAATCCCATGTGTTGATTTATATAGACAACACGACAGCAAAAGCCTACATCAACCACCAGGGGGGATCCAGATCCAAACCCCTACAAAAAGAGGCATCTTCTTGGCCGTAGGCTACTAGTGTTGAGGTTAAATTTATCTGCACAGTTAGCTGCTTGTTCTCTAAACTGAGTTTCAGGCTGACGGTACTAAGCTTTGGAACTCACTGGAGATAGGAGTTCACGCATGCGCACAAAATTTTCAACTCTTCTGCCACCTGCTGGTCAAGGTAGTACTACCCAGCCGGAGGACTGTCTGCTTAGCAGAGGAAGAAAAGAATTCACTGAGGTAGGTGACCAATTCTCTTTTTTTTTTTTTCCTACTATTTTTATGTATTCTTATGGACTTAGACTAAATTCACCCCTCCGGCAGGTTACAGCAGTGTCATTCTTCAACCTTGTGATTTTTCTATAGTTTTCAGCATAACGTATTGGCTAATAGATGAGCAGTGCAATCCTCCTGCAGATAAAGTGCATGCTAGTAGTTAATACACATGTCTCATTCACTGCAGTAGGACTTGTGTGTGTGATCTGCCAGAGGATTACATCATAAGACAATTAGCTGAAAAATAACTCATGCGTTTTTTACATTGTTTTGTATAACATTAATTTGAGTATTATTTTCTTCTTAATTTTTAGCCGTTGGTTACAACTGCTTTATAAATATAACTACAAGAACTGCTAATTCAGTAAGTTTTTTTTTATTTTTTATTTTATTTTTTTTTAAAACAACTTTTTAACCTAGTGAAAGAAATTTGGAAAAGTACCATGTAGGTAGGTGTACTGCACTTGTATGAATGATCTCCCCCCCCAAAGTTACACCGGTGCTCCGAGCGCTGCACTGGCTGCCGATAGTGTGCCGGGCCAAGTTCAAGGTCCTAGTGATGATCTATAAAGCCCTATACGGTCTTGGCCCCTCATACCTTAGGGACC
>QEPC01003457.1:6559940-6570665 GCA_003113815.1 Sphenodon punctatus | reverse complement strand
CTGAAGGAGATAATGGTCCATCCATGACAAGGGCACCGCCCTAACTTTCCCCACAACTGGACCCCCCGCTTCAAGGCCAGAACCGAAGATCAGGTCGAGGGTGTGCCCCCTCCTCCCCCCACGTGGGTCGGGCAGATAACCTCCTGGGGCAAATCCATGGTTGCTATGGCGACCATGAATTCTCACTCTGCCCCGACAAGGCCGGCATCGGCGTGGATGTTGAAGTTCCCCATTGCACATTGACATTGCACCCCGAACCTCTCACGATCTCTCCCAGGGGCTGCATATACACATTAAATAATATTTTATTATTTATTTATCAAATTTCTACCCTGCCCCTCCTAAAACAGCTCGGGGTGGCTTACAATAAAAAACTACATATAAAATACATCTAAAACAGTTAAAACATTCCAAAATACAAACATTAAAAGTATTAGCGGAGACAAGATCGAACCCTGTGGAACACCACAGGTGAAGGCCTGGAGTCTAGATGTTTCAGCCCCCAGCACCACCCGCTGGCTTCTCCCCAAGAGGACTGAGCGGAACCACCCAAGGACAGTCCCGTCCAGACCCCCCAGGTCTCGCAGCTGTCTCAACAGTAGCCCATGGTCCACAGTATCAAAAGCGGCCGAGAGATCTTACAGGATCAGAAATGTTAAACGTCCTGCATTCATCTCCCGGCGGAGATCGGCCACCAAGGCCACCAATGCCGCTCAGTACCATAGCCGGGACGGTTATGGAACCCAGACTGAAAAGGGTCAAGGAAACCGATACTATCCAGATGCACCTGGAGCTGCAGCGCCACTGCCCGTTCAGTAACCTTCCCTAAAAAGGGAAGATTAGAGATGGGGCAGTAGCTGGCAAGTGCGTCCACATCCAAAGATGGCTTCTTAAACAGGGGGCGCACCACAGCCTCCTTGAGACTGGGTGACAGCCTCCCCTGCCGGAGGAACGCGTTGACCACCCTTGCCAGCACCATCCCCAAAGTCTCCCTGGAGGCTTTCATCAACCAGGACGGGCACGGATCTAACTTGCAACTAGTGGCCCTGACTGACCCCAGGACATCGACCGCATCGGCTGGCGTCTCTTCCCGAAACTCTTCCAGAAAAATCGACGAGACGGTGCTTCCATAACCTCGTGCTCCTCACCTACTGCTTCCAACCTGGTGTCAAAATTACTCTAGATCTGAGCGATCTTGTCTGCAAAGTAGATGGCGAACTCCTCACAGCGAGCCTGGGACAAGTCCCCATCCAGGCGGAGGGAGGCCGGACTCCCTCTAGTTGCCTGCCTACCTGTTTCATACACCACAGCCCCTCGGTAAACCAAGGGGCCCTGCGGTGACGAGACGGAGACAGTGGACGTCTCGAAGCCATGTTGTCAGTGGCCTCCCCCAGCAAAGTGTTCCAATGCTGGACCAGCACATCAGCAGAGTGGCCGTCAGGGTCTAGGTTTAATTCCCTCAGAGTCTCCTGGAACCACTGCGGTTCCATTAGCCTCCGACAACGGACCAACCTAACTGGTCCATTCCCCCTCTGGAGTGGGTTCGCTAGGAGGCTGGGCTGTAGGAGATAATGGTCCGTCCATGACAAGGGCATGACCCTCACATCCCCCACCAATGGACCACCTACCTCAAGGCCAGAGCAGAAAACTAGGTCGAGAATGTGGGCCCCCCCCACACACATTGGTCGAGCAGTTGACCACTTGGGACAAGTCCATGGTTGCTATGGCGGCCATGAACTCACGCTCTACTCCTACAAGGCCGGCGTCGGCATGGGCGTTGAACTCCCCCAGGACCAAGGTCCTGGAGGAGCCCAGCGCCACCTCCAATGCCAGCTCTGCTAGAGTGGCAAGGGAGGCTGCCGGACAAGAACGGGCCCGGTATACCAGCAGCACCCCAAACTTGCCGCCAACCAAATCAAACACCACATGGAGGGCCTCGATACCTGCAATCTCCTGAACTGGATATTTCCTAACTGACCATTCCTCCCTAAAAATAATAGCGACACCTCCCCCCCCGCCCCCCCTGCGGGGCTGGTGCTACACAGCATACCCCGCTGGAACGAGGTCCGCCAAAACAGGTCCCGCCTCCTCATCCAACCAGGTCTCTGTAATGCATGCAATATCCGCTGCCCCATCCAGGATTAAATCCTGGATAACTGGGGCCTTATTCACTATGGACCTTGCATTCAGCAGCAGCAGCCCTTTACAGGCGGACCCTAGACCCCGATCCTCTGGCCCTCAGTGGGGAGGTGACCATCTCAACCTCCACAAGGAACCTAGGTCCCCTGGGAGTATGAGTCACCTGTCCTCTTGGACCATACCATCCCCGTCCCATAACCACCCCTATGGCCACCCCTCCCCCCCAGGTCTGCTCCATCCTGACCCCTCCCTCTAGGCTGCTCGCCCTTCCTCCAGAGTTTTCCCCCCTCCTCCAGCCGGTCCTCCTGCTGCCACCAGGGGCTGGCCTCCCCCCTCCCCCACCCCAACTGCCACTTGGAGTTACACTATTTATTTATCAAAAAGATACATTTAATAAGCTATGGTTCACAGACTTACATTTTAACTTGTCTATTGTTTGCCCCTCTTCTCCGACTCCAAAACAGCAACAAGATCGTGAACCTGTATTTTCAGAAGAGTTAGGACTTGCCATAGAGAAACTGAAGGATGGATTCACTCTGCAGGGTCTCTGGGAAGTGATGGGTTGACCTTGATGTCAGTGACATGTGGAAGATTTGTTGTAGTCATCGTTACCAACACAATTTTAGGAGACTGAATTTTTTTTAAGCAAAAGAAATAACTTATGAAAAGGAAATGAGTAAAGATCATACAACATGTAGAAAAGTTATATTGTAAGAGAGAGCTTGTCAAGCAAAATGTACTAGAATTGTATGCAATATAGCTTTTGTATATAGCCCATGTAGTCCAATATTAATTTGCTTTATTTATGTATTTATTTGCTTATGTAAAACCCTTGTATTGATCTATTTGTATCAAAAGAACTTTTTCATAGCACTTTTCATTACACATTTTAAAAGTATTATTTAGTAGAACAAATGTGTAAAAATGAATTGAGAAGTTATTTTATTTATGAAAATGAACTGTTGTGATATCTGTAACATTTCGACCAAATATTTTCCAAATGTAACTGTTTTCTTTCCTCATAAGGCTGGTTCCAGAGCCCACTCAATTCAGTGAGAGTGAGTGAGTACTGTCATTGGGTGTTTTTAAATGAGCAAGGTGTGTGGTCGCTCAGTGGTGCAGCTGTGCATGGGGAGGGATTCTAACGGGCAGCTCCCAGCATGGTTACTGTGGCAACCACCTCGCACTCCCCCTACCATGGGCGAAGGGGAAGTGCACTGGGCTGGCCTTTGAAATCGACATGTCCCAGGCATGAGCGTTGGGAAACGGGGCTCCCAGTGCTCTTGGCCAGTTCCTATGACTTGCAAAGGCTGAGTCCCCCACCCACAGTGCCTATAAGCAGGGGGACCTGTCTGGTGTGAGTGGCCGCACTACTTCGTATGGGCAAGGGATGCGCGAGTGCTCCTTGTCGCACCGTTTTTTTACTTGTCCTGCACGGCGCACTCCAGATTGCTTGGCAGTGGGTGCTGAGTGGCTCTCAGGAACGTGCATTTCCCTGCTTCACCTGCAGACGGGCAGTGAGATAAGTGGCTCCTGGGTGGCCATACAGGATAGCATCTCATTTAAAAACACCCATTAACTTTACTAGACTTTAGATCAGACGCATGTAGAATCATTCCAAGAACTAATATTTATCCAAAGATTCAAATACAGATTTTTAACCAAAAATGCTGATTATTTTTTTTTCCCCCCTTTAGAAGGATAAGCTGGAAATAAACCTACTACATAACTTTTTCATCTGACTCACCAGCCTGTAGCATGTTATGTGTTGTATGCAAAGAGAAATGAGTCATTATTGTTTAAAGGAGAGACACAGCTGCTATGTTTTCAAGTGAGATAAGACCTTATACACAATTTTCTATAAATGGAAAAATGTCAAATGAGCTCCCTTTCAGCTGTTGTTTCAGCAGCTGACCTTGTCAGTGACTTCACTGAGGTATGGGAAAGAAAAAAAGCTTGTTAAATGTTTATAGAAACCTTCCTAAATATATAACCTTTAATGAAATCTGGTTTATAAATCAACCTAGTAGTGGTATTGATTTCAATAAACTATATGCGAACATTGTATTTAGAAAGCTGTAAACCAAGCCTGCTTTCATTGAAGTCAATGTGAACTGGGCTTCTGTGGGAACAAGGTTGAGCTTTTGCCAGTAAAGCATGTTAAGCGAGATCCAGATTGCTCAAGCTCTTGACTGGCATATCTAATAGAAATCAAAGCATTCTTGAACTGAATTCTAAAACTTTTCAGTTAAGCAAGCGTAATGTGACCTCCCAGCCCACAGACCTCATGCTCACTAAGAAAGTAATAACGAGTGCAACAGAATTTTACTCTAAGACTGGAAATGTTGGAACTACTTAAAAACAAACCCCACCAACTCGGATCTTAAAAATAAAACACTGAGGGGGAATTTTATGTAGAGATCGTTTGCAAACTAAAAACACATTGTATGAGTATTCTTTTTTTCACAAACTACCATATTTTGTTTTAAGTAGAAACCTAAAATAAATATTAAAATCTTTTGGGATAAATCCTTTCCCCAACATTCACTGATTCCCCAACAACACCTACTGATAGTAGGTACGCAGCAGCCCCCGCCTCCCTCCCCCACCCCCTGCCTCCAGTAAGGTAATCGAGACACAATCTTTTCATGTGTCTGTAAGTCATACTTCACTAATGCTCGAATGTTGATATCGATGAATTATCTGAGTTACTCATCCCCTCCGACCAATTTTGGGGTAAATCGGGCCCCAAAGGGGTACAAAAAATCCATTAAATTATTTTAGCAAACCTGTACCACTTCATACTCCATGTATTCCTCAACAGTAATGGGGTCAATTGTCCTCTGTTGGTTCATTCTTTCCCCCAGTTGTAATTTTAAATATTTTTTTAGGATTTCACTGAAACAGTAACGGGGGGTAAACTTGACCCCAGTTGTAATGAATGGGAAAATGAAAGCACAACATACCTAAGGTGTGTGTGTGTGTGTCCTATTCACCCCAAACATTCAATTCAAACCCCAGTCAATCCAACACCTAGTGCTGTAATTTCGGAGATGTTGGGGTACTATTGACCCAAAATACCTTTTATGTTAGTATTGTTTCTGAACCACAAACAATAACTTTTGATAAAATTTAAAATGATTGTTAAACTGGAGTCCTTTTCAAATCACATTTCTTTGACCCAAGTTGTGACTTAATTGGGGTCTATTTAAACCCAATATTAATACAGAGCATTTTTCAATCGTTGAGGGTTAAATTTTTCTATGAACCTACCTACCAACTTTTGCCTCTTCTAGATTTCTTTAGAGTATTAAGCAATGTTTCGTAGCCATTTCCTTAGGCCCTGATTCTTCCACACTTATTCATGTGAAGTGATAGCATATGTACAAGTAATCTGTGATTCACTGTATGTAATGATGCAAAATCAGGTTCTTAATGACTAAAAGTCACAGTTGCTGCTTTCAATCTATGACAGCTGCAAGTGCAACTCTTCTTTCCACACCATCCATCCTAAATTCCAACTGATGAGTCTTTACCTATATTTAGCAGGCAAGATTAAATTACAGGGGCTTCAGGCTAGGCAGTGCACATTGATCTGCCTTTTTTACAGGCAGACCTGATGCTGAAAACAGCTAAGGCTTTCACTGCCACCCATTACACAAATTATTCACAAAATGGATTCCCAAAGGGAACTTACTGAAGAACTCAGACTTTACCAATCCACTCTTCTTCAGGATGGACTCAGGGAACTTTTGGAGGAGAAAAAGTTCATTGATTGCTCCCTAAAAGCTGGGGACAAAAGTCTGCCTTGTCACAGGTTGATTCTTTCAGCATGCAGTCCTTATTTCCGTGAGTACTTCTTATCTGAGCAAAATGAAGAGAAAAAGAAAGAGGTAGTCCTAGACAATGTTGACCCCAATGTCCTCGATATGATTGTCAAGTACCTTTACTCTGCAAGCATTGATCTCAATGATTCGAACGTGCAAGATATTTTTGCTTTGGCCAGCCGCTTTCAGATCCCCTCTGTATTCACAGTCTGTGTCTCTTACCTTCAGAAAAGACTTGCTGTTGCCAACTGTCTGGCCATCTTTAGATTAGGTCTACTTCTTGATTGCCCAAGACTTGCGTTGGCTGCCCGTGATTTTGTGTCGGACCACTTCTTGCAGATTAGCAAAGAAGAGGACTTCATGCAGCTTGCCTGTCATGAGCTTATATCAGTTATTTCACCTGACAGCTTGAATGTGGAAAAGGAAGAAGCCGTCTTTGAAGCAGTAATGAGATGGGTCCGAAAAGACAAAGAGAACAGAGTGAAAAGTCTGGGAGAAGTTTTTGACTGTGTCCGTTTTCGTCTTATGCCAGAAAAATATTTCAAAGAGCATGTTGAGAAGGATGATATAATCAAAAGCAACCCAGACCTTCAGAAAAAAGTAAAGGTTATAAAGGATGCCTTTGCTGGAAAACTGCCTGAACCTACAAAAAGTACTGGAAAACCAGGTTAAGAAGCGGTGAACGGCGATGTTGGGGATGAAAACTTACTCCCGGGATTCCTAAATGATATTCCGAGGCATGGTATGTTTGTCAAAGAACTAATTCTTCTGGTAAATGACACAGCTGCAGTGGCTTATGATCCTGTAGACAATGAATGTTACCTGGCTGCTCTGTCGGAACAGATTCCTAGAAATCATTCCAGCATAGTCACTAAACAGAATCAAGTCTACGTTGTTGGAGGACTCTATGTGGATGAAGAGAACAAGGATCAGCCTTTACAGTCCTACTTCTTCCAGGTATAAACCTCCTATTCATTTGAATTTAAGTAAGGTATTAGCACTGGAAAAATACAGACTTTTGTCTTGTAACTCGCTTTTGTTGAAGTCTTGCTGTTGGGTAATGTTTTGAGCCAATTAGTTTGTCATATTTTTACTCCTGTAAACTTGTTTTTCACATTCCTCCTATGACAATATGGCTTGTAAGGGAGAAAACATCATACTCCATTTCTGATGGGTTTTTTCTTTTTCTTTTATCATAATCTTTCATGTCAGGTTTGTGGGGTTTTTTTGTATTAAAACAGCTCTTATTGAGACTGGCCTTCATGAAAATTTTAAACTAAATTTTCGGGGTCACTCGAGGGTAAGTATCCATAATTCCTATTTAAATCCATAGAAATTGCATTTTCTAGCACCTTTTGGTATGAGCACCTTGTGAGATCATAGGTTGTTTTTAAATGTGACACCACCACTTTAATTGGTGTGACCATCAGCGGTGTTAAGTTTGATCCCACCTGCCAGATGTTTCAGTAGGCGGGATCAGGGCTGTCCCTGGACTGTGGCAGGGTTTAGACCATGCTGTGACTTGGGCTAAGCCCTGCCACAGTCTGGAGAATCCATCCCTGGACCGGGGTAGAGCGGGCTGTCACGTGTGTTGACTCACTCTACCTAACACAGGGCCGGAACCTTTCTAGGTGGGCGTGGTGGCCTCATAGGCCACCGCATTCAGGAGGAAGGTGGTCCATGCCCAGCAGCGTGGGGGCAGAGCCACGCGGACCATGTCCGCATGGTGTGCGCGTGCGTGCGCGCACACACAGGTCCTCTCCCCAGCCCGGGCCACCAACATGTCTGTTCGGTAGCCAGACTGGATCCTGCTCAGGGTGAGGGCTCTCACTGGGCAGGATTAAAGCGTGGTGGTGCATGGTGCCGTCACATATAAAAACACCCTTAGGAACGTTAAGTGGATATAATTTAGCTTGGATCAGTAAGTAACTATGATGTTGAGTGTTCTTTTTAACTCCTCCCACCCTGCACAAAAATTAGAAGCTGTTTATATAGCACATTGTCAGCTGGTTGTCTGAAGCAGTGCTGAGTATTGTGAATATGAGAGTGGGGGGGAATGCTTTTGCTGGCAAACAGACTCTACTGATATGCCAATGCCCTGTTTCTGCCTGGAATTATTTTTGTTTTAAAGCTTAAATCATATGAGTTTATCCTAGAAGCTCAAGCTTTGCCTTAACTACAATTGCACAGAAAGGATAAAATTACTCTTGGGAGTAAATGGATTATGAAACTAATTTTATCCTGGTGTTTCCAGTACGTAGCTAACATGCCTAGAGGTAGAATATGTAATTCCTAACCTATACTTGTGGCAGATTTTATTATAACCTCTATTCTTCTGTTGGTGAATTCATTGGTTGGGGCAGTTTAAGTTGGTGAATCCTGCCTGAATGCCACGGGTCCTCTCTAGTTGATGCTTGAGACCCCTTCCAGCTCTCTGATTGTACGATTTGGTCTCCTAGTTAATTGCATAGCAGGCATACAATGAATCAGATCTTCCAACTGCTGTGAATGTTGCACAAGCTACATATCAAGATAGTATTAAAATACTATGATGATAAGCTTGGTACAAGTGTTAAACTGAGTTTACATCAGAACTGTTTTTATTTCCTTATGTAGTTGCATATGGCAATTGAAAAAGTTTTTATTAGGTGCTAGGTAAGCAGAAAGATTATGGGCCAGACTTTTGAAATACCTTGCAATGTCTTGTGCAAGAGTGCATTATTGGTTGGTATAACTACCAGAATATTTACATTTATTTTCCTGAATAGGCCCCCTGCTCCTTCTCTACTGTTACCCCTATTGCTGCTGTTGCTACTGTTCACTGCTAGAACATCTGCTGTCCTGCTCTGCCAGTCTGGGGAATGAGTATAACATTTCCACACCAGTCATAAGTCCCTTTTCCTCCAGCACTTCCCCCTCACTGACCTCTACCCAAAAAAATATTTTAATTGCTTGGCAAGTTCGGATAAAACTATTACATGTCAAGAAAATTCTGCCTGGTGCGGCACTGCTCCATCAGAGTAGCATTACATAGGCAGGAAGGGTGGGGTAAAAGTTAAAATGATAAATAGACCCCAAACGAGAAATTCCCCAATGAATAATTCTTCTGATGATGTGGGGAATTATGCTATTGTGCCATTTGCAAGAACCAAGGGCTTTGAGAGAGAGATGCCCATGCTCGATAGGCCTACCTACCTGAGAATTTGTGTCCAGGACGGGATTTATGTTCCACAAAAGACAAAATTAATCGTAGGCTTCATAACATCTAGAACTCAGTCCAAAGCTCCATTACTCTGACTGAGCTCTGCTTCTGTTATTTAGACACAATACATTCACTGATGGACTCCTAAGCCTCTCTAAATGACTTGGACTGCTGCTCCTGTTGGTTAGGATGAAAAGAGGAAAGAATAGTGCTTTCAAAGGGCCCCAATACTATGGCAATATCTATACCTAGATTAATTTAGCCTACTGGCAATAAGCAATATGGACCTCCTGAAGACATCATGCTTTCTTTCCTCTCTTGAACTTTTGTGACTATGTAGCATAGAGGAAGTGAATTAAAATCTATGGCTAGGGGGGAGCTTCAAAGCTAAGGAGTCTGTGTGGCCCCTTGAGTTTTTGCAATTATTCTTCTGTAGTGCTGGAATAGAGCCCAAGGCGCTTTGAGGTATGTGGTAGGGAAGAGTCCTAGCAGGATTAGCCCTACAGTTGTTCAGCACTCAGTCACTAGC
Organism: Sphenodon punctatus; assembly: GCA_003113815.1. Taxonomy (NCBI): domain Eukaryota; kingdom Metazoa; phylum Chordata; class Lepidosauria; order Sphenodontia; family Sphenodontidae; genus Sphenodon; species Sphenodon punctatus. Next base: position 6,560,968 of record QEPC01003457.1, on the reverse strand, counting down.
AGCTGTGGCGAAGCATGGGCATTAGCGCAGCTGAACCTTGTTAAGGCTGGCGAAACAAGAAGTCCTGGAGGAAGTAGAGACTGGAATTAAAAAGGCTGGTGGTGTAAGGGAGCATATACCTCTGCCCTGTGAGCTGGAGGGAATAGAAAGGCATTTACAAGGCTGCACTTTTGCTACTGTGTGACAGTACTGCTCACATGCAGGGACCTGCAGTCTCGGGTGCCCTGTAGTAAAGACACTGTACATAAATGGTAGGGATGGGACAACGCAGTTCGGAGTTCGGCCCGAACTCAGCCTGTTTGGACGACTGAACCTGAACATACCGAACCGAACTCCATTCCGAACGTTGAAATGGCCGAACACTTCGGTCAGTTCGGATCGCATTCGGTTGAGTTCGGGTGGCTAAAACATGGTCTACTGTCAGGTCACTGGAAGGACAAATGTAGCCGGGAGGGGGAGTCATCTGACGCAGCTCAGGAGCAGACTTCCAGGCACTGAGGGTGGGGACTGGCTTTGAGTAGCAACCAGCCTGCCGAATTACCATCCCTTTTCGCCTCAGACCTCTGGCTTGGCAGTCTGCGATTGGCCACGGGCTAGGCTGCATGGAGCCAATGGGGCTTGGGGTGAGGTGGGCACAGCAAGAAACAAAACTGTCTGCCTCCCCCCTTCCCAACACCTTCTGAGCTAGTCACTGTTCCTGAACAGCAGGCATTTCAGAAGGCTCCCTCTCTCCCAGCATTTCCCAGCTCCCCAATCCAGCCATCCTCCTCCCATTTCACCCATCCAACCCATCTACCCCCATATTCTCATTCATTTATTTAGCTTAGCTTAGATAGCTCTAGTGGGTTTTTTTGTTTTTACCCCCCTGTGTTCCTTGTGTTCAATCTTCCTTCCTCCCTCCATTGAATCCTTTCCCCCTCCCATATATTATATTCCATCCCTGATTGCCTTCCCCTGTTATTTCATTTAGAGTAGGATTATTAGATTGATTTAGGTTTCATTTAAGTTTTGTACCCCTCCTTGTGTTG
>QEPC01003457.1:6503222-6553014 GCA_003113815.1 Sphenodon punctatus | reverse complement strand
CATAAGAAGTGCCATACTGTGTCAGACCAATGGTCTGTCAAGCCCTGCCTGCATTCTGTCTCCACAAGTGGGTGGACTGGGTGGCCATCCAATCTCTCTCTGCAGGGGACTTCCGTTCCTAACAGGTCATAGGGCAATTAATTCCCTGTTGTTCTAGTCCCCATGCCATACCTTGCATCTGTTGATTCCATCGCCCTTGTTGTAGAACTTCCAGACATCCGACGTCATGCGCCAAATGTCTGGGGGTGTCACCACTGGCGACCTCCGTCTAGGGGTCCACTGAGTCCTCCTCCTTGGCCTGGCCCTGGCAGCAGGGCTGGGGCCGGAATCCGATTCCTCTCTAAAATGGGAACACATTAAGAACACCAAAGTAATATCATGTATTTATGATGATGCCTCTAGTCCTCCCTCCTTGGGGTGCTAGGGATTGCAACTAGAAAGCACGTGCAAATCCTGCCCTCCCGGGGATGCTAGGGATTGCAACTAGGAAGGCCCTGGCTGGCACGTTGAAATCCTGCCCTCCTTGGGGTGCTAGGGATGGCGATGGGAGATGTGACCCTGGCTGGAGGAAAGAGTCTGCCCTTATTTGGGTGTGTGTAGGGAATTGGATGGCAACTGGAGAGTGGAGACCCTTGCTAGCCTGGCACGTGTGGGTGGAGGTGCTACTCGTTCCAGAGCCCCCCACACTACAGTACCCTCTCTCTCTGTGGCAGATATCCGCTGCCACCCACTGATGCCCACTGTTTGTGCCTGACTGATGCCCACCACCCAGGCATGCACCCACCCGCACGCCAGTGAGCTCGCTCTAACGAATAGAGCCTTTCTTGTCCTCAAAGTAAAAAAATGTTTACAAACCTGGGATCACCTCCTGAGCCCGCCGCTGACTCCTCAGTCGAAGAGCCGAACTCCACCACCAGATGGGTAGTAGGAGCAGTGCCAGCAGTGACCACCTCTACCTCCTCCTCCTCCCCCTCGACCAGCAAGTTCGCCCCCAGCCTTCATTTAAAAAACAAAACAAAAAACCACACACACACACACTCAAAAAAGTCACCCACACAACACACACCAACAGTCCTCACCAACCACCCAAACACACAGCACAGCCGAACCCAACACAAACACAGCCAAAAAACACACAAAACGAACAGCCACCAAGTCAAACACACACTCACTTGCCACACAGCTCTGCACGCACTCGAATTTCCGGTTTCTGACGTGATTACGGCTTCCCGTGCTCTTGCGTTATTTTTTCGGCCAAACGCAAACAAAACGGCCAAACACGAACCCAGTGAAGCAACCAAATGCACAAACCCAAACTTACGCACCGAACGCAGGCGAACAGAATGGCCGAACCGGAACCGTGATCTGTTCGCCCATCCCTAGTAAATGGGACTTTGGTGAAGGAACCTGGCCAGGGAATGGTTGAGTGGGTAATGGATGATGTTACAGACTTGGTCCCCCAGGGAGTCAGACCATGACAGATATAATATCTCCAAGTGCAAAGAAGTGTGTTGTGCAGCAGCACTTGCTCTGCTCTTAAGAAGCCATAGACCAGGGCTGCACAAAGTATGGTCCGAGGGCCACATGTGTCCCGCAAGGACCTTTCCTGGGGCCCGACTCCCCCTGGCCACAATGACCTTTCCTGCAGCCTGCCATGCTGCCTCCCGCTCTGGCAATAACCTTTTCTCCAGCCCCCACACTGGCGCAAAACCCTCCTTCCTCCAGGTAGCAAGCCTATTAAAGGCGCTGGCCGGATTCTTCCTTCCTCCCTGGCTCCAGCTTTTTGCTGCCGCCGATGTCTCCACCTGAACCCCTCACTGCCGCTTCTGCCACACAGATCTCCAGCCCCAGCTCCTTGCTGCCAGGGGGTGGGGTTATGCAAATTGGGAGGTGGGGTTATGCAAATTGGGGCAGGGCCACATGCAGCCCAGGGTTGGGTCCAAACCAAATTTCCGGCCCTCAGCATGAATCAAGTTGAGCACCCCTGCAATAGACTGACCTGCTGCTGTCGCAGGACATTGCGGAGGGACCACAGTCACAACCCTGTTGGACTAGTAAGCACTTGGTTTCCCTCATGCTCCATAGCAGAACCACTCAAATTATGGATGAACTTTAAAGAAAGGGCTCTTAATATACCTTCTCCCCTCACATACAGTTAGGTAGGACTATCATTAATGTGACCTAAGAAGGGGGAAGGAGTACACACAGAATTCTCCTCAACTGAGGAGCAATCTCCACCACTACCACTAGGAAGCAGATTGAATCTCAACTGGGCATGCTCCTCTGAGGGAACCACCCCTCTCATTTCCCAGTTGGATTTCTGCCTCAGAGCTGGTAGGAGATAGATCACGTGTGTCTTGAACACCCAGCAGTTATCCTTCTTTGGGCTGTCATTTTTCTAACCTTGGCAGCCTAGGCAGTTAGAGATTTAGACTAGCTGCTACAGCAGCCAACTGAGACATCTTGTAGCTGCCCTTCCACAGGATCCCATCCCCCAAATTCCTCTGCCAGCTGTCCTTGCACGTGTGGACCAGAGGGAAGGACAGGTGCGGGGGCATCCCAGCTAGCGCTCCCCATACTCAGTGAAAGCCTGTAGCTGCACGGCCTGGCAGATGCCTGAGCCAACAGCAAAGTGTGCTTCAGCGGTGCGATAAGTGGTGGCCTGCCTGAACCACCAGCGGGAGAGGAAGAAAGTGCACCAAAATACTATAGCGCCAAAGCGTTCCTGCTCAGATCCGGAGGCCTAAGACTGCTTGGAGCAGGAGCCCTCAGCACAGGATACAGTAAGAAGGTCCCCAGTTCTCTTCCCTGGCCAAACAATTACAGATAGGGACGCTCAATAAGATTTTAATGTCCCTTGAGCGCCTTCAGGAAGTAAACCAGGATAAATGTCCTAGAAAGTGCCACCATGCTATTCCTGGTGCCCTCCCCTTCTTATTTAAACTGCCCAGGAGGGAAGCACAAATTTAAAGGACAATCAAGTGACAAGGGCAAAGGCAAGCAGCCCACCCCCAAAAAGCCCAAAACAGTCAGGGACACTGGAGCTGATGGCAGGTGGGATCCTTCTCAGATGAGGAGGAACCCGTTTACAGCAAAGGCAAGATAATAGAAGAGGAAATCCTCTCTGTAGGGGAGGATGACAGAATCCCTCCAAACCAAACTACAAATAAAGCCACCCCCATAGAGGATGACACAGGGTTGGAAGACTCGCAAAGTGGGGAGCCAGAGCAGGAACAAAATGCTGAATTTTTAGAGGCTTCTGAAGATTATGCCCCACAGCCTGAAGGGGCCAGGGAACAAGGGCACGTATTCCCCTCAGTTTACAGGGGGAAACTCTTCTGCAGAGTTTCAAAGAGTCCTGAACCTGAGGGAAAGATCCCACAAAAAGAGGGACTTGGATTCTTCTGAGGACGGTTCTGAAAGGGAGTACATCCCTAAGACATCCAACAGAGAAAAAGCTTTGCCCCTGGACAGGGCATTTGAAAGGATTATAAGAGAGGAATGGAAGCAGCCTTGCAAGGCACTGAATATCAAAAACACAAGAGGCACTCTGCTCTCTTTCAATGAGAAAGGCACCCCTCTTCCAACCCCAAAAATAGACCCATCAGCAGTTTCCCTTGCACACCAGTCAGTCTTTTCTGCTGAGGGAGACCTCTATACACAGGAGCATAGAGTCGGGGCTGCACAAGAAGTTTGAGGCCCTAGCAGCTCTCTTATGAATGTCCACTGCCACCTCCCACTGTACCCAGGCAGTCATGAAATGGTTCAGACTTTGTGAAGCCAGGGGATCTCTCAGAAAATTGCTGGAAAGCTAGCAGCTAATATCACTGTGGCCACTACTTTCCTGATGGATGCTCCCACAGACGCTATTGCATAGGCATCCAGAGGCGTTGCAGTGAAAGACAGCCTGGCGCAGGCTATGGCTGTGCTCTTGGTGAGCAGATCTGCATGCAAAGAACCTTTTAGTGACTGGTCCCTACTAAGGGGGAAAACTGTTTGGCCTATCGCTGGATACGGTGCTCGTTGACGCAAGCAATAAGGAAAAGAAACAAACCCTTCAGCAATTTAATAACCCTATGTCATTTTTTCATTCCTTCAGCAGATTCTCCTTCTCTAGCTCCCACCAAAGGCAAGGATCCTACACCAACCAGCACAGAAAATCATGAATTATGAGGCTGGTGGTCCCGACAGAACTGATTCTCTGGCAATCAGCATCCCAAGCCAGAGGCCAGGTCCCCACCAGGCAAACAGGACTCACGACTCCTCTGACTCTTCCTCTGTCTCCCAACCACCCATCAGAGAGGCTACTCCACTTCTGTCACAGTTGGGAAAGTGCCACATCGGATGCATGGGTTCGGGAGACAGTGTCTGGGGGCTACGCAATAGAACTCAAAAGCACCCCCTTGAGAGTTCTACATTGTGTCCCGAAGATCACACAACAACATGAAATACAAGGCCATGACACAAGAAATAGAGAGACTGGTCAGCATAAGAGCTATAGAGCCAGTTCCCAAGCCACAAAGAGGAAGGGGTCTTTTCACAATTTTATTTTTAGTATAACTAAAAAATCTGGAGACTGGCAGGCGGTATTAGACTTTAAACGTTTGAACTGCTTAGTTCACACCAAAAAGTTCAAGATGGAGACACCAGGATCAATTTGCTCAAACGTATCTCTGGAAGATTGGCTGGCCTCACTAAACGTAAGGGTACCTTCATATACCCATTTGCTCAACCCACAGACAATGGCTACAGTTTCTGTATGACTGCCGCAATTGGCAATACAGAGCCCTGCCATTCGGCCTAGGATCTGCAACCTGGACCTTTTACAAAGGTCCTAGTGCTACTAATTGCCAACCTCAGGCTGAAGGGTGTCACAATACAGTCGTATCTAGACAATCTCCTGGAAAGGGCACTCAGCCTCGAGCAAGCCAAGCAAAACCTGCAAGTCACGATTTCATACCTAGAGAAGCACGTCTTTATAGTAAATTGGGAGAAGAGTCATTTGGTCCCATCTCAGACTCTGGAACATCTAGGACTCCTCATAGATACGAAACTGGACCAGATCTTCATCCCTCCTCAAAGGCAGGAGATCAGGAAATGGATATAAACCATTCAACAACAGCAGAAAAAATTTCTCAAACTGTACTACAGGGACTCATGGTCTCAAGTATCCAGCATCGACGTGCTTTCACTTGCACCCTCTGAAATTGCTCCTTCGTCCTTGGCAGAGAGACATCATGGAGGGCACCCAGGTCTCCCTGACTCTCCCCGCTCATGTGATGCTCTCCTTCCAGTGGTGAATAGCCCCTGAACAGTTTCTACAAGGGGTTCCATTGTCAGAACAGGCAAAGGTGTCCATCACCAGATGCCAGTCTCCATGGATGAGGGCACACATGGGACAGGACTCTGCACAAGGAACCTGGTCCACCAGGAATCTGCAACAGCATGAATTGGCTCGAGTTATGGGTAATCCATCTGGCCTTAATGCCACTTTGCTCAGTCAATCAAGAGGACTCATGTACTTATTTATTCAGAAAACACCACTGCCTTTGCATATGTCTGGAACCAGGGAGGATCCAGGTTTGAGAGGTTGCACAGGAAAGCCACACAACTCCTCCAATGGGCGGAGATTAATCTTGGTTCAATCTTGGCCCTACACAAAAGAGACTAGAACAATGTCATGGCGAACTGGCTCAGTTGCAAGATGGATCCAGGAGAATGGGCCCTGAGCACACACGCCTATGCTTGTATAGTGGATCTTTTCACATCTCATCTGAGTGCCAAGACCCCCAGGTTCATGTCCAGGACCTATCACCCAAGAGCGGAGGCATATGACACATTTAATCAAAGCTGGCCCTCCAGGCTTACTTTGTGTTTCCTCCGTTCCCCCCCTATAAGCAGAATGATAAAAAAACAATGAGCAGAAGGGGTGTTAATGATCCTCGTAGCATCGTTTTGACCCAGGAAACCATGGTTAGCGGACTTTGTCTACCTGAAAGGAGGGCAACCCCATCCATCTTCTACCAGCCCTGGACCTTCTGTCTTGGGGACCAATCCAGTACAAGAATCCCAAATTTCTCCAATTGACAGCCTGGTGCTTAAACCTGCAGCATTAAAAAGCTTAGGATACTCTGAGGCTGTTCTACAAACTCTTATGTCAGCTAAATGCCAATCTACACAAAGAGCCTACCAGTATACTTGGCGTATTTTTGCTCAGTAGTGTCAAAAGAAAGATGTAGATACGCAGAATCTCCGTATAGGCGATGTCTTGCAGTTCTTGCAAGAGGGGCTAGATAAGGGGCTTATGTTGCTTTACATGATGCTGCTTGCGCAGCCTTTGGCACCATGGGAGCATGTGCTATTCAAATGTAGCACAGCTCCCGTCTCGTGGAAAAGGCGGAAGTGTGTGAAAGGAGGAAATAGCCTTGTGGGAAAGGAGGAAATATGTTCTTTCCACATCCCAATAGCAATATTCTTCTGGGTATACAGTGATGGTTAAAAGAGCATGATTCTCTGGTGGCCTAAGAAGTGTCCAACAAATAGCAATTTCTTTCCCAAGTTCTAAGGCAGGCCTCCCTCGGGAGAGGACAAGCCAGGAGGAACACAAGGCAAAAGAGGAAAGCTGGGTTGTGCAACACCCTCCATTTGTCCCAGCACAGCGAGAGGTGCTCCTGCAGCTGGGGGAAGTGGGGGCCTCTCCTTGAAACCCACTTACCTTCTTACCCCACATCCAGTTTGCTCCTCAAGCAGTAAGTGAGATCCAGGTAGCAAATATGTGTTTTGGAGGATTTAAAATATACCAAAATAAAACTCCAAAGGCATAAAGACACAACAATAACAACTTGCATATACACCTTTTCGAAATCAGACAGGCATTCAAGCCCCAAATGTGTCTTCTGTGCATTGGCATCATTTAGTTCAGCTGTGGTAGCATATCTGGCCCTATGTCACAGAGCCACCTGTGCTCTGTCCACTCCAAAATAGATGCAGGTTTCTAGTAAGTAGTTGGAGTCTCCAGGGGAAAGAGAACTGGGAAAGGGGAGAATCAGTTTTTACTGGGGGCAGGGAAGAAAGAAAATGCACAGTAAATAAATTATCTTGGGTCATGGCACCATGAGGTTTGGAGTAAAACCAGACGTGATGTGCACATCTGTTTTTGCACTGCCAGATGTTGGCCCGGAATTGCCTTAGACCGTATTGGCGGCTAGCGCAGGCTCTGAACCCAGGAAACCCCCAAAGTCACAGCCTGGGCTAAGGCCCGACCGACCAGGCCAGAGTGGCTAGCCCTGACCCGGATCGGGGCCCACCATGGCTGGCTGTCATTGGCCGCTGGTTCCCTTACTGTTAATGGTTCTAACAGAGAAGTTTTTGCTGTGCGCTTTTTATTTCCTACATGTCTTTCCTAACCTCTTCTTCTGATGCTTTTCCAGCTTGATGCCGTTGCTGGTGAATGGCTTGGCCTTCCTCCATTGCCTTCAGCCAGATGTCTTTTTGGGCTGGGAGAATCAGACAACAAAATCTATGTAATTGCAGGCAAGGATCTTCAGACAGAGTCCTCTCTGGATTCAGTATTGTGCTATGACTCTGGGTGTGTTGGTAATTCATTTCTATTCAGTAAACATGTTTTAGTTATCTATTAAAGTGAAAATAGCTTAATGCTATGTCCTTCCAATTCCAGGGCAATAAAATGGAGTGAGGCCAAAAAACTTCCAATCAAAGTGTACGGCCATGCCACAATTTCACACAATGGGATGATCTATTGTCTTGGAGGAAAGACTGATGATAAGTGAGTACCAGATTATTTGGGAAAAAGTATTCCAAAATGCATGAGTCCCAGTGAAGAACACACTAATCAAAAGTTGCCTTTATTTTTTATCTTAGTTGAGTTTGAGATTGCAAAGATTTGATACATGAAGTCACATTGTTTATATAGGACAAAGTTTCCATAATACCGTAGAGCACTCTATAAACAAATGTTGTCCAAAGCATTTGGCTCAGTTAAGTCAAACCTTGTTTCTCCTTTTGGGTACGTATGAGATGGTGCTTGTGACTCGGGTCTTTGTGAGAGGTTTCTTCTTTTTGTTTTTGTCTCTGTCGTGTTACACAGGCAGGGTTTCCTCCAGCACCAGAGGTTCCTTTCTTTAATCATGCTAAACCAAAGTTAGTTAACACCACATCCTGTACTGCACTGTAGTGTTTTGATTGGACGAAGCAAGAGGAGGAAGCTGTAGGAATATTGGGGATGGAACTCTACTGAAACCGCTCTTGCTAAGATCACCAACGATCTTCGTGTGGCTAAATCAAACCGCCTTTACTCTATTCTTGTCCTCCTTGATCTCTCTGCTGCCTTCGACACTGTTGACCACTCGCTCCTGCTTGAATCGCTCCACTCCCTTGGATTCCGGGACTCAGTCCTTGACTGGTTCTCCTCCTACCTTTCTGACCGCTCCTTCAATGTACCTCTTCCTAACTCCTCCCCCTCACCCCTCTCAGTCGGGGTTCCCCAAGGCTCCGGCCTTGGCCCAATCCTATTCTCTATTTGCACCCAATCTCTAGGCAAATTCAATACCTCCCACGGCTTCCAATACCACCTATGCGCTGACGACACTCAGCTCTCTCTCTCCACTCCTTCCCTCTCCCCCTCGGTTCAAGCTCGTCTCACCAACTGTCTCTCTGATATCTCCGCCTGGATGTCTCAACGCCAGCTCAAACTGAACATGGCAAAAACTGAACTCCTGATCTTCCTTCCCAGTCCTTCCTCTCCCTCTTCCCTGTCAATTGCTATTGAGGGGTCATCTTGAGTTCAGGGTTTGAGCTTCCTCCCTCTGGTTGCCGGTCAGTTGGAAGGAGGTTTTGAGGCACATTTGTCAGTGCATCTCTATCTGCTGGTTGCTGGTCAGATGGAGAGGGGGGGGGGTGTTGGAGGGGGATTTGCTGCCCCCGCTTCGTTCCCATCTGTTCCATTTGTGCTCATTTCAAAGTCCCGTATCAGCTGCTTCAGTTGCTGTTTGGTTTTGCCTTCTGCTTCAAGACCTCTCTTTCGGGCTTCCCTGCTCAGCTCTGACTTTCTCAGGTGATGAAAGTGCTTTGGTAGCCCTATTTTTCCACTGTCCCTGACCCGAAATTAAAACTAAAACAATGAACTCAGCACACTCTGCTCAAGGATCTGCTTATTCCACTCTCTCAGAGTTGAGTTCCCGACTCCTGGGGCTTTCAGATTCTGCAGGTATGGGATTTGCTCCCCTCAGAGGATTCCAGTCACCTGACTATTCTCCTGTACTCTCTATACATTGGTTGACAACCTGAGCATGACCCTACTCGTTGGGGCGCCACTGTCACGGGTTGGTGGGTCCACATCCCCACTTTACCAGGTTTGAGTGACTCAGTTTCCCTCACGCACAGCCCGCTTGAATTAGTTTCTCTCTCTAATTCAAGTCTGTCACCGGGACAACTCCTTTGTCACTCAAGGGCCCGATTCCTCCCGTTTACAGACTCTTTACTCTCTGGGTTCGCAAGAGCTTGAGGGCTCTTGTTGCTCACTTGTGTTCCAATGTTAGACAAAGAAACTTCTTCATAAAGATAAGTAAGTTTATTGATTACATAAGCAAGATAGTTGATACAGAGTGGTTACTAGAAATCAAAGGTAAATATAAAGCATTCCAGATCTATACTGGTTGAGTTCCTAAATAAGCATCTTACCCTAAAAAGGTCCATAAGTTTCTCTCAGTCCTTTGGTGTAAGTGACTGAGTAGAAAGCAAAATCATCTCTTTCAGTTCATGGTCTCCAGCCTGACTGGCTGCAAGATGGTGAGTGAGTTCCTGATAGTACCTGATAGTTCCTGAAAGCCCCTGCCCCCTCTGGGGTACAACTTCTTATATCCTAAGGAGGAAAGTTCTCGTTAACAGCTTTCTCTGTCTCTGCACGTAGGCAATGGCTGCCTGCAGTAGCATATAAATGTCTCTGGCCACCTTGTCTGGCCCCCCCGTCTGGGCAATCAATAAAACTGTCTTTCCATTTCCTGGAGGTTGGTGACGTGTCACAGCTGTGATTTGGGTTTTACAGTCCTCAGTTGTAACATTACATACATGTGGAACCTTTTCCTTTACATATTTACCAGACTTGTAGTCTACATGTAGGCCCGTATTACACGTGTGTGACCCTATGTTCCTCCCTGACAAGGAGGTCTCCATCCTCCCTGTCCCCCAAGCTCGCAGCTTCGGCTTCATCTTCGACTCGCACCTTACCTTCAAACCCTACATTGACTCCGTTGCCAAATCCTGCCGCTTCTCCCTCCACAACATTGCCAAGATCTGCCCTTTTCTGTTTGTCTCCTCTTCCAAAACTCTCATCCACACCCTAGTCATATCACGCCTTGACTATTGTAACCTCCTCCTCGCTGGCCTTTTCCGCGCTCACCTTTCTTCCCTTATCTCTGTTCAAGTCTCTGCTGCCAGGATCATCCACCTAGCCCGTCGCTTTGACCACGTGCAGCCTCTCCTCTCCTGTCTCCACTGGCTCCCTTTTCCCGAGCGTATTCTGCACAAGCTCCTCGTCTTTACCTACAAAGCCCTTCACAACCTCACTCCCCCCATCCTCTCTGCCCTGATCTTCCTCCTAACCCCTGCTCGAGCACTCCGCTCCTCCTCCATCCCCTCCCTCACCCTCTCCTGCTCCCCCAACCGCCTTTGTCCCTTCTCCCTCGCTGCCCCGCACGCCTGGAACTCCCTCCCTGCCCTTGTCTGCCTTGTCCACCTCTTCCACTTCACCCTTCCGAACTCCTGCTAAGCACCTGTTATCTGCAAACTCCCAATTTACCGTAACCAAGTCAAGAACGTGTACCTGAGCTCTTGCATCCTCATGAATGTCGCATCCCTTGTCTCTCCCTCTGTTTTCCCCTTCCCTGTCTCCACTCCCCGTCTTTAGATTGTAAGCTCTCGAGCAGGGACCATGTCTATCTTAGTCTTTGTAAGCGCCAGGTACATCACTGGTGCTATATAAATGCTTATAATAATTATAATTATAAAAATAACTGAGCCGTTCCACTTCAGTAGTGGAAGATTGTACCCTGAGTCATCGCAGTACTGCTTCTCATAAGTGATGGTCACAGCGGTCCATAATAATTCAGCTAGGGACATAAAGTTCCTCCTTAGCCTGCGGAATGGAAATGGGACATGCCCTAAATAGTCCAGAGAACTAACAGATAGGATTGCTTGTCAAATGCCAAAGATGTTGGCTATTCTTTAAAATGAGCCTGTGTCTAAAAGAAAGACTGGTGTTTCACTGGATACCTACTCTAGGACTTGAATGTTGCTGGGCTTAATATTGCTGTCCTGTTTCCCAGGAGGGAAAGTGATCACCATGTTCCAACAGGAGATTAAATATTTATTCTTTAAGTGTAGGACACGGATGCCCCCCACTCTCTCGGGTTTGCGGGTAGGTGTGCAGTGGGGGGAGCTGTCTGCGTAAATGCTGCGGCAGTGGGTGGGGGGATGGGTGTCTGTCCTTGCGAACTTCATGGGTGGTGGGGTGAGCGCTCCCGTGAAACACCCACCTCCACCCATCACCCACGGAGTCACCCAGCAAACTGGAGGAGGCTCTGTGGGTGGAGGTGGGTGTGTACCTGTGGGAATGGGCACACACCCACCTCCACCCACCGTGGCAGCACACCCGTTCCCCTCCCCCCCCCGCCTGTGTAAAAAGGGCCATGGACATGAGCTAACTTTCTTGTAAAAGGAAAACATGGAGAGACAAATATGTACATAAGACTCTACATAAGCAATTTAAGTGTAGGAAATCCTAAGTCCTCTCATCAAGGTGCCGTAGTAATGTATCTTAACTCCAGAAATACAAAGATCTGGCGATTGTACAGAGACATGTTTTTAAGCTTTTTGTTTGGGAAAATTCTTTGGCTAATTGTTGGCGATCAGAAGTCTAGTCAGTATATTACAAAATTAAAATGTCTCGATCATCTTTCTTTGTCTCTCTTGTTTTTCCGCCCCCTGTAGACTATGGCCTTTCTGTTCAGCCCTTGATCCACAGCACCAGGAACACAGTTTAAGTCCAATTATTCAAGCTGCCCTTATCCTAAATTACTTGCAGTCTGATTCCTCAGACCAGTGTCCGTCCCACCCCCCAGGCAGCTGTGTATGTTAGCTAGTTAATAAGAAACGCATTTCTGTTTATCCAAAAAAACCTTCCAACGTTGCAAATGATGCCAAGCCACTTGGATAACTGGAATAAAGCTGTAATGTAGTTGTATGCTGTACTTTCTCTTGAATATGGTGCACATTACATTGAGTGTAACTTTAAAACCTATAACAAAAGAGTTTTCTGGAGCTGCTTACAGTATTTCTTTCCCCACTGCAGGAAATGTACTAACAGAGTATTCTTATACAATCCCAAGAAGGGAGACTGGCGAGATCTACCCCCTATGAAAGTGGCTCGCTCTATGTTTGGTGTGGCCATCCATAAAGGCAAAATTGTGATTGCAGGAGGTGTGACTGAAGAAGGCCTTTCTGCTTCTGTTGAAGCTTACGACCTTGCCACGAATAAGTGAGTGTATTATCCGTATACAATGTTTCTGAATTTTTAGTGCCTGGTTTGCTTTCTTGCTAACTCCTCTTGTTGCGGGAAACATGGGAGCTAAGTAATTCAGGATAAACTACTCGTTTCTTGCTAGGAACTGAGGGGGAGAAAAAGTGGTTCAAATTATATTTTTTATTGGGCCAACTGCCGAGAAATGAGCACGCTTTCAGGCTATGCAGTCAAACCACTTGGTCTCCCTCTCTTACTTGGGACCAGCACGGCAACCATACACTATCTCTGGATTGCTAGGAACTGTAGCAGATTTGCAATTTGAAATGTATTAAAGACAAGTTATGCTGCAGCTGTTCATGATAGGTCACAATTGTGATGATCTACCTCTAAAACATATAAAATCAAGTTAGCCTTTTGCCTCATACAGCAGTACTCGGACTGTTCCCCAAGTTGCTCTTCAGCTTTTGAGCTGCAGCTCTTCACAGCTGCATTTAACTGCCTGAAGCAGTTCAGCACCCACTGAAGCTCTGAACACCAATCCGTCAATCAATATTTGAAGCTGCAGTCTGTCCCCAGCTAAATACCACACCGCACAGCATTCTCTATGGATGCTTAGTTACCGTGGCTGGCTGTGGTTCCGGTATAAGTGTTGCTGCTTTGTAGGTCCACTTGAAGCTAAATGTTTCCATAGAAATGGATATTTATGATCAAATTTATATCAAAGAGTTAAGTGTTCTAACAAAAATATCCTTCTGAACAGGATATATTTGACTTTAGCTTCCACTATACACATTTGAGAAAAGGGTTCCAGGTACAAAGACTTCCTAAGTTCTTGGCACTTTTCTTGCTGTCAGTAAGTGATATCTTGGAACCTGCCTTTGTTTAACCAGACTACGTCGTAGGTATTGACTGCTATTTTTGTCATCTCCAGGTGGGAGGTTATGCCTGAATTTCCCCAGGAGAGGAGCTCTATCAGCTTAGTCGAACTGACCGGATCGTTATATGCCATTGGTGGTCTTGCTATGGTTCAACTTGAGTCCCAAGAGCTGGCTCCCAGTGAAGTTAATGACATTTGGAAGTAAGTTCTACTGGAATCAGGCTTTTTTCAGTGGAAAGTTCTACCTTGCCTTAGGGATGTGTAGGAACTAGAGAGTAAGACCAATTAATATGATCTCTTGATTTCATAAATGATTCTACTCATTTCTAAGGCCCCTGTTTTATGGAAACTAGTGATCATATGTGGGGAAATAACAAAATTGTGAGACTTAGACCTGTCAAAGTACTTCCACCCATTGGTGAAAAAAAGTGTTTTATTTATTTATTTCGATTTTTATCCTGCCCTTCCCTCAAAGGCTCAGGGTGGCTTACAAAATGAAATATATAAACATAACATATAGAAACATATAAAAGCAACTGAAAAAAACCCTAAACCAAACCCAACAACCCTCTCCCTAATCCTTCCACCCCATCCCCCAGCCCTGCCCATACCTTCCCTCTCAACAGTCGGCTCCTGTGGTCGGCTGGGGGTGCCTTCTTGGAGGTCCCCCGCGTAAAGCGGGGGGCCACAATGGAGAGGGCATTCTCGGTGGCTGGGCCGCACCTTTGGAACAGCCTTCCAGAGGAAGTTCGCCTGGCCCCAAGCCTGTTGTCATTCCGGCACAGTTGTAAAACCTGGCTGTTCGCCCAGGCCTTTGGGGAGGGTGGCTTAGGGTTGTGGTTTTCTCCCCTACCCTGTTTTATTGTTTTAATGCTGAAATTGTATCCCGGGGCCCTGTTTTTAGAAATATTTAACTTGTTGATTATTTTAAACTGTTTTATACTGTTTTATTGGTGTTGGAAGCCACCCCAAGCTGTTTGCAGGAGGGGCGGGGTACAAATGCTATAAATAAATAAATAATAAATAAATAAATATAATAAACAGGCAGCTGGTACTGTCACCCCATACCTCTCCTCGCCCTGCCCCCCCCCCCCCCNATTCCACAGTGCTCTAAATATCATTAAAATTGATAACACAAAAGGTTAACTGCCTCTGACTGATGAACAGCCACACACAGAGAGCAGGGCTGGGGGAGCGAGGGCACAGCCTGCCAATTCACAAAATATTGGTGTAGAAGAGAGGTGCATTAGTTCCTGACTTCTGCCATCCAGTTAAGTGAAACAGAGCTGCCTCCATGGCCAGGCTGCACTGCAGCACCAGCCAAACAAGTGCACATCTAACCCTGCCCTGCCCCACCTCCCTCCCCCGGTGGGACCAAAATCCCATCCCCGCCTGTGACATGGCTGGGTGCCAGTCACGCCCTAGAGTTCGCAGGCATAAGGGACCCGGCCACATGAGTTGCCCTGCCCTAGGCAGCTTTGCCCTATTTGGGGTACGGCTGCTCCGCAACGTGTTCTCAGAATTTTTCTGTATACACATCACACAGGCAGCTGTTTGGGAACATCTGGCTGCCGCCAGCCACACGATGCACTGCATCATGTGGTCCAGCTGCCAGGGAAGAATAAGGCTACCCAAGGCGTGGTAGCATCCCCTCCTTGTCTTGTCTTGTCTGGCTGCACCCCAAGTTGTACATTTGTCTTTTTAATCCCAGAATATGCTGAACAGCTTTCAGATTTTCATCTCTGATCCTGAGAGCCAAATAAAAGGAGAATAACCTCTTTTATTATATGTGACTATATTGGCAAACTATATTGTCATTCATGGAACAAACTCCTTTGGGACCTTCTAACTTTTGTGTCTGAAAAATCACACATGGCCGGTTCAGTTGATGTCAGCCATGGAGAGTAACTTGTGAGAAGTTAGAGCCGATCCATGGAAATCTTGCTGTTTTTTTAGAAGAGGAGCTTAAGGAAAGGAAGATGGGCTTCTTGGTGGATTGGAAGGGAAGTGCTAAGGAGCATCTGATACAAGGCAAAAAACCCTCAAATATGATAAAAGAAACAACAATTGGGGCCAGGACTGCCTTTTGTTAGGTTTGGATGGTGGCTAGCACAATGGGGCTTGAGCATTCACAGATACTGCCACAGTAGAACAACAAGCCGTAAACAGATAAATCCTAGCTGCCTACGGGTGCTTGGGGGCCAATACTTAATGTAAGGCAGTAGGACTTTTTTGTGCTCCCCCAAGGAAGACGTGCTCTCTCTGCTGGGCACATCTGGTCCCTGCTTTGTGGCCTTCTGTCCCGTGCCAAAGATGGTTTAAATCAGCCTGTGAAATGTTATTAATGGGAGTACCTGCATGTGTATAGTATGTGTATACACCTCCATCCATTGAGAGCCAGTGTGGTGTAGTGGATAAGTTGCTGGACTTGGACCTGGGAAGCCAGGATTCAAATCCCAGCCTAGCCATAAATTCACTGGGTGGCCTTGGGCAAGTCACAATCTCTCAGCCTTAGTTTCCCATCTGTAAAATGGGAATGTGTGTGCGCCTATCTCTGTGTTCCCCTCACCAGTGTCCATATTAAATTGTAAACGCACTGGGCAGGGAACCTATCTCTGAAAATCTGTATCTGTAAAGTGGTGTATGCGTAGTAGTGCTATAGAAATGATTAGTAGTAGTAATGTATTGTGTGTGTGTGTGCGTATATATATATACACACACACACGATAGATGCCTACACTCTCTTCCCATAGGAGACTAAGAGGATAGACAGTTGCAAAAGGATTCTAATGTAATTTGAACAACTGTGTCCATTGGTTTAGTGAGTATATAGCTTTCCTTGCTTCTGTATAGGAGCATGCAAGAACATATATATATATTAGCAAGAGCTTAGCACAAAGACCACTACGAGCCCTAGAAATACACAGATTGTTTTCCTTTTGAATGAAAGACAAGCAAGTATCTAAGGGAGAGGCTACACAAAACGATTTGAGAATCTAAAAAAAGGTGCCTACAGACATGAGCTGTGCTTTGTTAATTACAGGTATGAAGAGGAGAAGAAAGAGTGGTCTGGCATGCTGAAGGAGATCCGCTATGCTTCTGGTGCTTCCTGCCTTTCAACATGCTTAAACCTGTTCAAGCTATCAAAACTATGAACAAAAAGGTGTAATATGAAACAGATTTGTGATGAAGATAATGCTGAGTTTGGCGTTTTTTTTGGGGGGGGGGAGGGGTTTGGTGCAAACCCCCAAACTGTACAGAGATTTTTAGCAGAATCTTGATTCATTAAACTGTTAATGCGTATGTATCTAAATGTTTGCTATTTTTTGCAGATTATAAATTGCATCAACTTTCCTTAGTGCTAGAATTGGCAATAATTCAAGTGTAATCCTGACTGGAACTGCATTTGTATAGAAAAGGAAGCTATCAAATTAGATCTGATCTTGCACGTTTTCTACATATGGAATTCCCACTGAATTCCCCTGGAAGTGCTGTACAGAAATCTTGCAGTTTGTTCTAATGTTATCATTTTATACCAGCTTAAGCTCCATACTTAACATGCTGCACCACTGTGAGCCCTTCAAGTGACTTCAGTGGGGCAAAAAGCTTCCATAGCCATATCTATACAGTATTCTACATGCAGCAGTCAAAGGTGGAGAATTGAATGAACATCTACTGAAAGCAAAAGACAAAGTTAGCAATTGTACATTTGTGCCTGCCTCCTTCTGTTTGGAAATCCATCTGTAACTATCTTCTGCATGTGATTGGTTTTGGTTTGTTATAGCAAAAACTTTGGTAACATTTCTCAGTTTTTCAAACCCAGCAGCACTCAGTCCTATGATAACATGCCACCAGTGTGCACTTGTGAAAGAGGGAAGTATTTTCATTGAGGAAATGTATTTCTGTGTAAGGCTTCTAGGTTGTAGCCAGTAAAAGCAAAGTAGCTGTAGAAAGATTCCTTGGCAGTTGTGGTGCCTGTGGTGTTAGTGCTATCTGCTGATCGCCAAGAGGCAGTCATCACAAAAGTTCCACAGTCAACAACTTTCCAGCCACCAGTGGGAGATAAATAAATAACAAGCCCATTCAAGGAGACTACTCTGACTGGTTTAGTCCTGTTTGTTCTACTTTGTAACACAAGCCCCTGATCTATGGGGGTTCTCTCCCCCTTCCAGTGGTGACTCGACAATCTGTTGCTGCCTCAGTGCCTGGCCTGCCAAGTTTATTAGGAGCCCCGCTATCCGAGGTAGAGAGAGCACCGGCACACATTGCTATCTCAGCAGCCACGGTACAAGAAGCCATAAAGTGATGGGGGCAGTCTCCTAGCAAAAATGGCACTTTGTCCTCGCATTTGCAGCTTGGCTGGGTCAGGCTTCCCTGGCCTTTCTTCAAGGCCTAGCCTAAGGGTGGGGTACCTTTTTTCTGAAAATTAGTACAAGCTCTGAAGTTGAGGACTGGGGGTGCTTAAGGGGTGCATTCAGGAAGAGGAGGGTCCAGATCATGGATATATCCCCTATCTTTGTGTGCATGTCCTCATCTCTGCTCCCTGCCCCTGAGCTCACTTTTTCAATGCTTGGAGGTAGGAACTGGAAAGGGGCCATTGTTGGAGCCTATGCCCCATCCCTGGCCTAGAGTGCGTGCACTAATATCTAAGGAAGTTTCCTTTCCTAATTTTCAAGCAACACCAAATATCGCAAGTTAAGCTAGTACTTAGCAGCTAGAACACAGGAAAATGCAGCCAGTGATTGAATGGCTAACTTAGAGCTAGAACAGACCCATGCCCCTTTCTCCACCAAAGGCATGCTGGGAAAAGCTTCCACACAAGGGTAACCCAACAGCAAGGAGGATCAGTAGAGACCAGGCAGCTGTAAAGGAAATTGGAAAGAAAGAAAAAGAGGCTTCTTCTGCATAACACCAAGTTCTTGCATTATCAGTCCTCTTGGCCCAGCCAAAATAATTCATCTCAAGCCCCTTTTTTGTAGACTTGATACTGATTTTAGAGTTCTAAAAACAAGTCAAACATTCAAATTGGTTAGTTTTAAGTTAACTTCAAAATGTCCTAGAAGGAGTTAAGGGAGCTCTATCTTAAGGTAGAAGATATTTAAAGAAGAGAGTGTGAGGTTATGGAGCATGCTGTTGAACTTACTGCCAGACCGTCCCTCTACTGCAAGGTTCAAAGGCTAGTTTTTAGAAGGTGATATATCCTCCTGCATCTTTTCTTCCCAAACAGAATTCACTTTTAACTTGCGCACTATTTTTCCCTATGGTTTCTAGTAACTTTGCCAAAGATGACTTGCTCTACTGGGACTAAGCCAGATGCTGCCCATCCTCCAGTCTTAGATGCCAGGATAGTATTTTTGATGGCAATTTTATAAGACGCCCTTTAGTTTTCCTTCTTCCTCTTCCCTTGGAGTCTTTTCTATGTTTGTTTCAAATTTCAATTTAGTGTGAGATTCTCAGCTTCTTCAGCACTGGCGTTTAGCATACCACAAGACCCACTGCATTGAATTCATTAGAACAAAGGATAACTAGCCCAGTCCTTTGCAGTACAGCTGTACTTGATGTAGCCTGGAAGTAGGGTGGCCATACCTCCCCTTTAAAAAGAGGATGCTTATGAAAAATACATGGTGCAGGGCTGTACTGGAACCAATGCAGCCCTGCAACATGCATTTTTCATAATCGTCCTCTTTTAAAGGGGAGGTATGGCCACCCTACCTGGAAGTCCAGTCCTTACTTTGAGGATCCTAGAGACAGGTAGGATGGGGAAAAGCCCCAGCCACACTCTTCCCCAAAGCCATGCTTCAGACATCAAACTATGGAAGCTGGGGAGGAGAAAGAGAGAATTCTCTAAAAAGGAAGATTTCCACATCTGCTGAGTTTCCTGCTGCTTGGATGTACAAGATGGCTGCCATCCAACCAAGAATTTTGTTTTCTGATTTTCATCAGCGACTCTTGCATTCCCAGCTCCTTTGTGCATGCCATTCCTCTTACCCAGTCTATCGTACACCTCAAAGATTTCCTTTCGACACATCCACTGCTAGTTTCTTAATCTTTTTTAAAAATTATTATTTTTTACATTTGTTTGTGTAGTTTATTTTATTTCATTTCTACCCCGCACTCTCCTGCTCACAGAGCAGCTAGTGAGTTATTCTACTCCAGAGGGGGCAGTGTAATTTTATATTCAAACTGCCATGATCTCAGCTGGTTGTAAGTTTCACCAAGCTCTGCCTAGTAAGATTTAAAGTTTCTTTATCGCATCCTTTTAGAACTCTGCAAAAAGCCAGCTCTCTAGATCTCCATTCTCCAGAGTCCAGGTGCCTCTACATTAAATAAGGAGAGTTCAACAAATCTTAGAGTTGCAAATATTTATAACATGATAAAGGCAAATGTTTTTATAAAAATATCTTCATGATTGTGTCTTACTTTGTTTCAAATATATTCCTTTTCAGATACTCTATCCGTGCATCTTTTGGGGAGACTTCCATAGAATTTCATTCAAAATGAGGAATCTGTAGGACATCAAAACTTAGTATCAACATTTGTTATTAGACATAAAATAGATAGAAAGCAGATGGCCCCTTAACATAAGCCCCCTACTTTCCAAAGATATATTAAAGACCAAGAAAACAGTGGTTTTAAAAAAAAAAAAAAAAGACATCTATACATTTGCACTATGAAGCATTGAGCTGCTAAAAATGACTAGAAGAGCCATATCCCATGTGGGGTGCGGTGCTAGACAGCATTGTACCTGAGTCCCACTAACTTTTTGAGAATTGACAAATACTTGAATAGAACCCTCACCTCTCCCCGCATTTGTTGTTCTTATTAGGTGTTTATATAGCACCAGCAATCATCCATTATAAATCTTGCCTCAGCAGTCTTCCAGGCTAGAGGAGACAAGGGAGGGGAGCAAAAGGAGAGACAGGAATATATAAGGTGACGGCCGACAACCGACACCTTCCTGGACCCTCTTTTCAGGTCAGCGACATGGTATGGGTAAAAAAACGGAATTATCCTTCTTTATGCCCTTCCACTAAGCTCAATGATGCGTATATGGGTCCTTTCCCTATTAAACATAGGTTGAATGAGGTTACCTATATGGTCCAACTCCCTTCCCATATGCGCATACATCCATCTTTTCACGTTTCCCTCTTAAAAAGAGCTTTGACTCCTTCCTTTGCCATTCAGCGAACTACTCCTGCCCCTCCTACCCTTCTCCCTGATGACTCCGAATATGAGGTCCGAGCAGTCCTAGATTCTCGTATTTCCGGTTCTCGTCTGTTCTATCTAATTGACTGGAAAAATTAGGGGCCTTCTGAACGTTCTTGGGAGCCAGCTATGAATGTTCATGCCCCCTGCCTCAAACAGTTCCACCTCCGCCATCCTTCTAAACCTGGCCTTCGGACCTTGGGGGGGGGGCCGGAGGCTTGGGCGGGGGGATACTGTCAAGGCACGCCCTGCCCGCCCAGAGCAAGGTTTCCCGCAGTTCTGGAGTGATTGGGGGGGGGGGGGCAGAGGGTTCAGGAGCGTCGTTGCAGGCGATGCGGGGGGGTGGAGCTACCCCACGCACTAGCGTTGCTCTGGGCTCCGCCCCCCCCAGTGCACAAAGGGCAGCGCGAGACTCCGTGCCGGGTTGGGGCCCCGCCCGGAGCACACCGGCCTCCAATTAGGCAAAGGGCTATAAATAGTACTGGCGGGGCTAAGAGCTGCTGCCGGTAATCATTCGTGAGAGACTGGCCCCTATCTGCCTGGATATTTCTGTTGTTGCCTGGATTGAGAGAAAGAGCAAGGTTGAGTGCTCCCTGTGTCCCCCCCCCCGTTCCCTGGAGTGAATTGGTGAGTGAGTGTGTATTGTACTATTGTTGTCCTCATTGTCTGTGTGTGATTGTGAGGTGGGACTCTGGTGTACGGGTTACCTTGTTCCTTCTCTCCCTGATTCCCAGTTTCCCTGTGATCCCTGCTGCAAATCCTTTCCTGAGAGTGTAAGCCCTTTCCTACACCCAGTTGTGATCTCCCCTGCCCCTTCCTACTCCCCTTTCCCCCTACCCCAGGGATTCCTCTCCCCTTCCCTCTTTCCTTCACCTCCCCCACGCACGCGGTGTCCTGGGTCCTGTAAAGACCCCCCGAGTGCCTGTTCGTGGGTTCTGGTATAGTCCTTGTGGCAAGCAGCCTCATCTCTCTCCGTCCCTATGATGATAAGGGTTGCTCTCTGAGTAAGAGAGAAAGCCCACACTATACCCTGAGGGACATTTTACCCCTTAAGAGGAAACCCATGCGGAGAGGAGGTTGGTGTTGTTGTCTTGGTGTTGTTTGTTGGTGTGGGGGTTGATTGTCCTCCCTTCCTCTATCTTACCGTTCTCTATCCCCCCTCCCCCTGTGACACCCCTATGCCTCCATCCCCCTGCAAGTGATGCATGTTTGCCTGGCTGAACATTGGCTGCCTCGTGTGGTCTGCCACGGTCAGATCTACGTTGTGTCTGGCCCCTGAAACAAAATGGCTGCCTGGAAAACTCCCTATCTCTAAACAGATTGCATCTGTGAAAAGGGTTAGATGATGGGGGGCCCCCGAATTTGAAAGTTGGCACTTTAAAAATCCTTTTCCTAGCCCCAAACTGTTGCAAAGTTTTAGTCTTTGTTTTATCGTTGGCCTCTGTCAGAACCTTATCCAGACATGTGCCAAACAACTTAAACCCCTTGTAGGGACCCTCAACCAGGAGACTTTTTGCTGTGGCGTCTCCTTGCCAGGACCTAAGCCAGAGCCTCCTCCTAGCCACCACTGCTAGGGATACAGCTCTGGATGACCAGGCGATGGCATCCGCAGTGGAGTCGGCCAAGAAAGTGCTGGCCAACATCACCCATAAGGAGAGGGCCTTGGATATTTCCTCCGGGATCTGCTCAGACTGCATCTCCTGCAGCCATGCCATGTTTGCCCTGGCCAGATAAGAGGACAATATGTTTATACGGAGGAAATTAGACAAGGCATCTAGACCCTTCCTCAGGGCTCCCTCGATAGCCCTATCTGAGGGGTCCTTAGGGAAGCAATCTCACTCAGTAGGGAACACCGTCTGTCTTGCGAGGGAAGCAGTGGCAGCGTCCATCTTGGGGTTCTTGAACAGCCCCTCCTTTTGCCTCGAAAAGGTATACACTCCTGAGTCTTGTTCATTCTGCCTGATTTGACGGGCGCTTTCCACTCTGCCAGGACTAATTTTTCAAAAGCCCTGTCCAAGGGGACTCCCACATCCCTTCCCTGTACTGAGGGGATAAGTTGCCGCTCATCCTCCTCGTCTGAGTCTTGGTCTTTACTGCACTTTTCCTCTAATTTCAGAGTCCTTATGACCTGCGTCATTAGTTCCTCCCTGAAGTGAAGAGGGAGCTGCCTCTCCTGGTCCCTGCTCGAGTGAGGGGACTCCTGCCATTCCCCCTCCTCTAACTCAGACTGCTGCAGGACAGAGTCTGACTGACTCAGATCAGCTAACTGAGTTGGAAGCTGCAGGTCCCCTGATCCTATCCCCCTCCTCTGAGGAGCTACTGCCCTGAGAGTCTGGTGGGGAATTCAGAAGGTGGGCGACTGCGCCCCCTGAAGGCCGATGGGTTTTTCCCGCCCTTTTTGCTCACCTCTTTGTTTGTGGTGAGGCCTTCCCCTCCCCTGGGGTTCCTTTCCTCTTTCTTCCCTGCCCCCGGGGAAAGAGAGGACAACGATTCCAAAAATCTTCCCATGGTGTCGTTTAGGTTTTTAAAAACCTCATTTGTACTCCATCCCTGAGGAGCAGATACCGCAGCAGCAGCCGCCAGCGGTTCTGCCTGCTGGGGAATAAAAGGATTTGGTTTCTAGGCTGCGGGGCTGCCTTGTGCCGGGAGGGTGGGTCGCCGTGATGCCTGGGGGCAGTTTACCTCCTCTCTGGAGGCGCTGTCCATGCTTGTGCTGCTTTCCCGCCACTGCTGCGAGGGAGAGTACAGAGTCCCGGATGCGTCCTCCCCGAGTTGGCGGGGGAACCGGGATGCATAGCCTTGCTGCCGCAGCAGAAGACTGTAAAGGATGGAGGAGAGAGCCTGCTCTGATTTTCCCCTGCCGGGCTTCTCCTTGCTCTCGCGCTGCTGTGGGAGAGCCAGCCTAGGTCCAGAGAAAACCCCTGCAGCCCTGTCAAACTGAAAAGGATTTTTCAGTATAGTTTCTTTCTCTCTCTTATCCAGAGCTTGCAGAAGCTGATCCTGCCGGTCCGAGGCAGAAGATGAAACTGAAGAAGATAGGGGGTAGCGAAGAAGGAGCATGCGTAAAAGGTCTTCTGATTTCTTCTGCCTCCTGCTGGTGAAAGGGAAGAGCTACCCAGCCGGAGAACTCTCTGCAGCAGGGGGAGAATAACAATTAGGTGGGTTCACAACTGGCTGAAAAAGACACACTCAACAAGTAATAATTAATGGAGTAATAATTCAAATGAGCTATCAACTGGCATCCTGCTGCAGGGATCGGTCCTGAGCCCAATCCTCTTCAACATCTTCATTAAATTATTTGGAGGAGGGCGTGAAGAGTTCACTCATCAGATTTGTAGATGTGACAAAACTGGGAGGGATTACAAACACTTTGGAAGACTGGATTAAAATACAGAGAGATCTAGATAAAGTAGAGACCTGGGCTAAAAGAAACAAAATGAGATTTATCTAAAGACAAATGCAAAGTATTGCACATTGAAATGAAAAAGTAGAAGCACAAATCTATAATGGGGGACAACTGGGTAGACAGCAGCATGGGAGAGAAGGATCTGAGAATTATGATGGATCATATACTGAACATGAGTCGGCAATGTGGTGATGCTGTCACACAAAAGGCAAATGCCCTTTTAGGCTGCATTAACCGGTACATCGTATCCAAGAAGCGTGTGGTAATGGTGCTGCTTTACTTACTCAGCACTGGGGAGACCTCGCCTGGTGCATTGTGTCCAGCTTGGGGCACCACACTTACTCAGAGGAGACCAACTAAAATGGTAATGGGACTGGAAGACAAGCCATATGAGGAAAGGCGAAAAGATTATCTAAAACCCTTCTAAAATATCTAAAACGGTGCCACCAACCCCTCCCCCCCCCCAAAAAAAACCCCCGGTGAACACTTGTTCCTCACCGTCGCAGAAGGCTGAACAAGCAAGAACGGACTTCAATTGCAGCAATGTAGCCTTTAGTTAAATATTAGGGAAACCTTCCTATTGTTGGGCAATGCCCAGGGAAGTTGTAGTATCTCCTTCCCTGACAGGTTTTCAAAACCCGGCTGGACAAGCATCTGTCCGCGATGCTGTAAGCAGAGATATCCTGCCATGGAGCAGAAGATTGGACTAGATAATTTTTGAGGTACCTTCCAATCCTAACATTCTATGATACACTGTAATATCAAAATGACCTTTTAGAAGCTGACGGGCCATAGTCTATCAAAGCCCTTTTAGGGACATGACTCTCCTGTTGCTGTTCTCCTCCATCCTGGCACATCAAAAGTGACTAGACTCCTGAGTTTGTTGTGGCCTTGGGTGTATAGGCTTGCCTCTGATGTGGCTGCGACAGACCAGTTACTTATGACAGTATTAGGAGAGGCTTGAAGCTTGTGAAAATCAGAGACCTGGCAGCAGTATGCCCAAATGTGAGTCTCTGAACACCTTGTTAGCTTACTTTCTAAAAACTTGAGTCATCTGGCCAGATACTTTGCTAGGTACATCTCAATGGCAACCTTTGCTGCTCCCCTGGGAAGACACCAGAATGACAATGTGTAGGAGCCTATTCATTATGAAATACTGGTGTTTGAAAGGCTAGGAACTCAAGCAGTGTAAGTCAAGCTCTGTGAAGTCATTTCCTGCATGAAGAAATTTGGAATTTAAAACTAAAGGTCAAATTTCAGTTCCTATAAATGACTTACAGTGCTTGAGTTCTTCTGTTCATTTGAATCTCAACCCATTTCAGAATGGAAGCATGATAAAAAGTAGAATTGGGTCCCTTACCTTGGGAATTCTCTTTCTATGGCTGCTTTTAAACGAGGAGCGCTGAAGCGCCTCCTCAACGCCGCATTAAAGGAAAGCCGCCAGAAGTGACGTTCTCCCCGTTGCTGGCGGCAGCGGCTGGAGACGCGGGGCTTTGGAGCGGCGCGTTCTTAAGCCAGATAATTGAAGTCTTAAGAACGCGCCGCTCCAAAGCCCTGTGTCTCCAGCCGCCGCCAGCAACGAGGAGAACGTCACTTCCGGCGGCTTTCCTTTAATGCGGCGTTGAGGAGGCGCTTCAGCGCTCCTCATTTAAAAGCAGCCTAAGTCCCTCGAGGGAGGTCATTTGGATGGAGGGAGCGATCTCCTATCTGGCCACTAGGAGGCAGCAAAGCACTTTGCTGGGCATGCGTGGGGAGAGTGCTCCCCCGCCTTCCCAGGAGTAAACAGTTGAGGAACGAACTTCCCAACTGTAAAACTGAACACATATTAACAGTGTCCCCCCTTTTGGGGGGTAAACAAACTACCCTTGAACGAAAAACCTTAACAGCACCCAGGGAAAAACCCCGGGTGGGCCTAATGATCTCCCTTGAGGGACATAGAAAGAGAATTCCCAAGGGACCCAATTCTACTTTCTATGCCCTCTCGTCCAGTCATTCGGACAGAGGGAGGTACCAAAGCAGTAATGAAAAAACATTAGGGGAGGGACCTGGGCGCTTACTGGGGACCTAGCACCCCTTGAAGCACCCGCCTCCCATAAGCGGCTTCAGCAGATTCAAAGGTGTCCATTTTATAATGCCTGGTGAAGGAGTGGATGCTCTTCCACGTGGCCGCTCTGTAAATTTCCAGGACAGGGGCTCCGGCTCTAAAGGCCCAATTAGTGGAGGCTGCTCGGGTAGAGTGAGCCAAAGTCCTCGCCGGGGGGGAAGAGATCTAGGGCCCTGTAGGCATTGGTTACACAAGCCGAAATCCATTTAGCGATCACCGCCTTAGAGGCTTTATTACCCCTAGAGTGGGGATGGTAGCTAACTAAGAGGGAAGATGTCTTCCTGAAGGGCTGAGTGCGCTCGATGTAAATTTTAAGGGCGTGCCAGACATCAAGAGTGTGCCACAGACACTCTAAGGCGTGTTGGGGCTTGGGGCAGAAGGAGGGGAGAACCACCTCCTGAGCCAGGTGAAAAAGGGAGGAGACTTTGGGGAGGAAGGTTGGGTCTAGCCTAAGAAGGACTGACTCCTTTCTAAAAATATAGAAAGCGGGGTCCATGGAAAGGGCCCCAATTTCAGAGACCCTCCGTGCCGATGAGGGTCGATGACGGCGATGAGGAAGGCCATCTTGATAGACAGGAAGCACAGAGAGATCTGGTGTAAAGATTCGAAGGGGGGGGCCCGTGAGGGCCTTAAGGACCAAGTTGAGGTTCCAGTTGGGGAACCGGTGGACCACAGGAGGTGCCAGGCAGCCCTAAGAAACTGTTTAATATGAGGGTGAGAGGCAAATCGGAGGCCTGTGGGAGCTGCTAGCATACTATCTAAGGCTGAAAGTTTCCTGGAGAGAGTATTGGGATGAAGGCCCTTCTCTAGCCCTTCCTGTAGAAATAGCAGGATCTGAGGAATGGACGGGGACGGAGGTTGGATGTGGTGGGAATGGCACCAACGAACGAAGTGAGCCCAGGTGGACTGGTAAATGCGCCTGGTGGACTTTCTTCTGGAGACTAGTAGCATTTGAACCACGGTTGCCGAGTATCCGAGACCTAAGAGGGCGGAGGACTCAACAGCCAAGCAGTCAGCTTCAGAAAGTCGGGCTGGTTGTATCGAAGAGGGCCCTGCGTGAGCAAGTCCGGTGTTACTGGGAGGGGCAGCTGGTTCCCTCGAGAGGTTGAGGAGGTCGAGGAACCAAGGTCTGCGGGGCCAGAAGGACGCGATCAGGATGACCCGGGCCTGGAATTTCTTGGCTCTGCTGACTGTTCGCCCCAAGAGGGGAAAGGGAAGGAAGGCATAGAGAAGGTTCCGAGGCCAAGGATGGCTGAGGGCGTCGTGGGCCTCCGCACTGGGGTGGGGGCTCCTGGAGAAGAATCTCGGGGTCTTGTTGTTGCCGGGGGAGGCGAATAGGTCCAGACTCAGTTGCCCGAAGGTGGAGACGATGAGGCTGAAGGCCTGGGGAAGAGAGGGTCCATTCCCCTGGGTCGATCTCTTGCCTGCTCAGCCAGTCTGCTTCTATGTTCTCCCGCCCCCTGATATGCCGAGCCGTGAGGGAGAGTAGGTTGGCTTCCGCCCATCGGAGCAGGAGGCTGGCTTCTTTGTGAAGAGACTGAGACCTTGAGCCTCCCTGGTTGTTCACATAGGCCTGGGCCGAGGTATTATCCGTAAAAACTAGGACGTACTGATTCTGCAGGTGTGGGGAGAACCGGATCAGAGCGAGGCGGATTTCTCTGAGCTCCAGCCAGTTGATGCTGCAGAGCAGTTCGCACTCTGACCAGGAGCCTTGCGCTGTGTGGGAGGACAGATGTGCTCCCCAACCGGTGAGGCTGGCGTCTGTAGTCAGGATCACCCTCTTGGGTTCCGAGAGGGGAACTCCCTCGGTGAATCTGTGCGGGTGTTCCCACCAAGGCAGCGATTGTAGGGCTGGTAGGCTGGGAGGGATGGAGACTGGTAGGTTGCTGATGATGGCGGATTGCCAAGGTCCGAGGAGGGCCTGAAGAGGACGCAAGTGGAAACGGGCCCAGTGCAGATGGCAGATGCAAGAGACCATCAGTCCCAAGAGAGATGCCAGGGTGTGGAGGGGTACCCGGGGATGTCGTTGAATTCTTGCGATGAGGTTCCGGAGCTTGACCTTGCGCTGGTGAGGGATGAATATCCGGCCCTGGAGGGTGTCGAACACTACCCCCAGATGTTCCAGGCGTTGTGTCAGGCGCAGGTGACTTTTGTCCACATTTTTTACAAACCCGTGGGTTTTGAGATAAGACTTGATGCGGGCTAGGTGAGCCTGTGCAAGTCGGCGAGATGGAGCCTTGACGAGGAGGTCGTCTAGGTAAGGGTAGACGGCTATCCTCTCCAGCCTGAGGTTCGCTATGAGCGGCACAAGCTTGGTGAAAGTGCGCGGCACTGATCCCAAGCTGAAGGGGAGGGCTCGATATTGCCAGTGCTGGCCGTTGTAATAGAACCGGAGCCATTGTCTGTGAGCGGGTTGAATGGGAACATGCAGGTAGGCATCCTGTAGGTCTAGGGAGGCCAGCCAGTCGCCTTGTGCAATGGCTAGGGATATGGAGGTGAAGGCCTCCATCTTGAAGCGCTGCTTGCAGACGGCCCTGTTGAGGCGCTTCAAGTCGAGAACCGCTCGCCAGTTCCCTGATCTCTTCTCCACTAGGAAGAGGATGGAGTAAATCCCTGTACCCTGCTCGTGCCAGGGAACTCTCTCCAAGGCCCCCATGTGGCGCAGCCTGGCAATTTCTGACAGCATGGCCTTGTGTTTGGTATGGTTGTGAGATTGAGGGGATACCCTGAAGATGTCCCGGGGGTGTATTTCAATTCTATGGAGTAGCCCCTTGTTACGGTCTGAATGACCCAGGCGTCCGATGTCGCTTGAACCCACCTTGGAGCGAATCTGAGGAGACAAGTGCCGAGCTTCAGTGAGGCGTGGCAGGAAGATGTCAAGTAGTCAGGAATCCTGCTGTCGTTGTGGGGACCCGGGACGGTGGGCAAACTGGTGTTGAGTCAGCAGCCTGTTGGTCTTGGCACCTCTGTTTCTCTGGTGTTTGGTGCAATTGAAGGGATTCCAAAAGGTCTGTGTGGAATACTGGGAGCACCTGTTGCCCTGGTGGAATCTACTAAAGGAATGAAAGGGGTTCTTGAATGTTTGGACCTGGCTGAGGGTATGCTTTTTATCTTTGTTAGAGGCCTTAGCGAGGGCCTTATCCAGGGCTGTACCGAACAGCTTACCCCCTTTGAAGGTGCTGTTAACTAACAGGTTTTTGGCATGTGGATCAACGCGCCAGGAGCGAAGCCACAGTCTCCGCCTGGCTGCCACATTTGCCGCCATCCCCTTAGCAGCCCAGGTGAGGATGTCCATGGAGGAGTCCATGAGGAATGCCTGTGCTAAGATAACATTCGTGACGAGTTTACAGGACTGCAATGTGGAGAGCTTAGGGTCCTTGCCCATTCTAAACCACTTCATGACCGCTCTGGCTATGTAGGAAGTGATGGTGGCCATACGTAGAACGTTGGCCAGGGCCTCATAGTTCTTTTTAAGACCGATCTCTAAACCTTTGTCGGTGAGATCCTTAGGTAAGAAGTTGCCCTCAGTGAGAAAGACTGATTGGCGGGCCAGGGCGGCCGCTGCTGCATCTACTTGAGGGAGGTCGAATACTGGCCTGCTGTGCTTATTAAAGGCATACAGGGTCTGTTGAGGCCTGGACAGCTTGGAGGACTTTGTGGGATTCTTCCACTGGGCCTTAATGATTTTCTCAAAGGCCTTATCTAATGAGGCTCCGGCGGAACTAGGATGTAGTTTGGGAATGTAATCCCTATCTGAGTCCTCCTCGCCTTCTGAGGAGGAATCAGAGTCCCTCTTTCTTGGGGTTCTAGGGGTGACCCTCAGGACTCTCTCAGCCCTCCTGATTAGTTTAGGACCTTGGTTGTGGGGCAGCTCCCTGCCCAGGTCCTTGTGACTTTTGGAAAGAATTGCTTCCCAGTCCTGGCCTGCCTCCTCCCGGGAGGGATGGGAGGCTATGGAGGAAATGGCTTCCGACTCCTCCTCTGAGGGGGGCAGAATGGTGTGTGGGGCTCTTTTACGATGAGAGCGAGCCTTCTTTGGGGGAGGGGGGTATCTGAATCTGAATCTTCCCCTGTGAATTCCCCTTCCTCCGGTGAGGTCCCTGTTTCTCCTCCTCTCCTGAGGAGGAGCCCAGCAGATCCACGAGGGAGGCCCGTTTCTTAGGGGGGCATTTGTTCTTCCCCTTCCCTGCAGTCTGGGATGCACCCTTAAAGGAACCCTTGGGGTGGGGTGGGGGCTTAGGGGTAGAGGGCCGTTTGTGGGCGCATTTCTGGTTACTCTCAATACGAGAGCACCATCATGGCCCTAAGGGCCTCTAATTGGGCCTGCTGGAAAGGGTCTGGATTCCCCCTTACTTGGGAGGAGGCAGCTGATGCCACCTCTTCATCGTAGTCCTCGTGCTCGTCGAGGGATTCATGATGGGCCTGGGCAACTTGCGCAGGCTGCACGGGCGGTGGGGGGGCAGGAAGCTCTGTTTTGCTTTCCCTCTGCTCTGCCGCCCCTTCAGCTCCGGCCCTGGCTGCGGTTTCAATTCTCACCCTCGCTGCGGTGGCGGTTCCTGCTCTGAGTCTGATGGTGCGGCTAGGGGTGGCGTGGCGGGCTTTGGTGGCTTCCGCCATCACAAGGAGCTGCTCCGGCCGGGGGGGTTATCTCCGAAGAGGATCCCCACTCCGGCAGTAACTGGGCCGTACACGGGGGCCGACTCCGGAATTAGCCTCCTCCTGGAAGGGAGGGGAGGCTGCGCCCCAAGTTCCTGGTGCTGAGGCACCTTAGTTAGAAGATTCTGAGTGCTTTGGGTGCAGAGCACCCAGCTGCGTATGTCCTTTCGGTCCGGAGGCAGACTTCGAACTAGGGAAGGCGGGGGAGTGCTCTCCCCACACATGCCCAGCAAAGTGCTTTGCTGCCTCCTAGTGGCCAGATAGGAGATCGTTCCCTCCGTCCGAATGACTGGACGAGAGGGCATAGAAAGCGGTAACGTATAGCAAAGCTTCCATGACCGTACATCAGGATCATGCTCTTTGGATCACAATCCTGATTGCTATTTCATATACTTTGTATGTCTTTGTTGCCGTCTGCAGTCATGAGATTTTATACAAGTCTAAAAAGGGGGTCACATAGGCAAAATGTTGGGAATGGATGGCAGCGATCAGATGGAGAATAAAGCACATTAAAAATACCTTGTGTTTGAGTGAGGTGAAGCAAGAGTTAAATATGCATATATAAAAATACATACAAATTTGCTTTGTGGGGGAAAGGAGAGAGATTTGTGGGAACAGATCTTTCTGACCTTTTCTTGAAGAAAACGTTTGACATGCCTACCCCCAATGGAATGCTTCTGTTCCCCACTGAGCCATCTGGACACCCCTCCTTGCCTGCAGTGTAAGCCCCAGTTCTGGTAGAGCTCACACGGGGCGGGGGGGGGCACTCCTCCTCCCTGAGCAGCTGATTAGTGTCAGGCAGAAGTACTCTCTCTCTCTTCTCTTCTCTTCTCCCTGCAGTGTAAGCCGGAGCTTACTCCATGGATGGAACACTCCTCCTGTTACTTCTCAAATGTCCCAGATTTTCAGGGATGGCCCTGATTTGACACTTCTTTTGTTGTTTTGTTACTGTTACAAACTGCTGTAAAGGTCTACATTAGGAAAGGGAAGGGAGCGGAAGATGAATTGTCAAACCATCAATGGAGGCAATAAGTTGAATTTTCCAGCCTGAACACTAGCCAAACAGGTTGCCCCAGGCTCCATAATGATTCTTCTCCTTGCAGGTTTCCCAACAAACCTTGTTGGTTTCCCAACACCTGGGAGGAAATTGACAATCTATGGAATTTAAAAAACTTCTATTTCAGGTGGATCTATGATTTCTAAACATTTCTCTTGAAAAAACAGGCTACCCAAGGGTTCAGACCTGGCCCTAGTAAGGGACTGATGTGACTAAGTTTCTTTTTTAAAACGGGAACAAAAAATTTCAGACCAGCCTCTCTGTTAGGTAATGGGCCATTGCCATAACATTTGCTTATGAGAAAATCCACACAGCATCTCATTTGTCAAAGAATCCACACTGAAGGAGAAATGGCTGAAGTGGGGGGAAAGCTTCATTGGGTAAAAATAGACCTAACAGTGGACTGCTGTGGTGCAGACCTCACCTACACGTACATGCAGGCACTGCCAGATGTTGGCCCAGGATTGTCCAGGGCCATGTCAGCGGCAAGCCCAGACTTGCACCTCAGAAAAACCTCTGAGGTCACAGCCCGGGCTGAGGTCTGTCCCATCGGGCCAAAGCAAGCCACAGCGGGCTGCCATGTATGTTTTGGCCTGCCATGACCAAGCCTGGATAGGGGTCCACCATGGCTGTCCATCATTGGCTGCCATGGCTGCCTATCATAGCAGGGGACGGGGTGCTGGGGGCGGGGCTGGACTGGCTGTCTACGTCTGTTGTGGTCCTCCCTCTCCCTGGGCTGCATGGGCAGTGGGAGGGCAGCCTGGCCACACGTACATATGTTCGGTGCCCTGACATAGCCCGGACCATGTCTGCTGTGGATTTCCACTCCAGGCCAGGTCGTAATGGTAGCACACCGCCATCATGTGTGTTTTTACCCATTATCAAAGGGACGGCTGTGTTAATTGGAAAACTCACCTGGTATGGAGATATGAAGGCCAAGCAGCTGAGAGAAGTGCTGCAGTAGCGTCTGGACAAAACGACTAGCAAGACAAGGGTTTAAGTCTGGCTTATGAGAGAAATTGTATGGATAGGAGAGTCTTTTTTTTAAAATAAAATAAAATAAGAAAAGCAACGTGTTTTTAGGCCAGCATAATAGTTAAGTAATTCATTACTTTGAACTTACCTGGTGTGTGTGTGTGTATATATATATATGCACACACACATATACACACACACCATGCAATGCAGTGGCTCATATGCCCAGGGCCCACCAGATGTGGGGGAGCATCTGGCTGCTCTGCAACGCATCCTCAGAAAAATTCTGAGGATGTGTCACGGAGGAGCCTTACCCTAACTATGGTGCAATACTGCAGGGCCAGGAGCGGGCTCTCAGGCAGCCGGGGGAGGGAGACGGAGCACCCATTCGTGTGGGCCTCAGCCTGCTCCATTCACAACAGCAGTTCCAGTAAGGGTTGGCCCACCAGGCTTCCCTGCAACTGTCTGGCCGTCTCCCTGTACGTGCCCCCACAGGGGATCGGGCCCCTGTAGCTCGTGTGGCTGCACCCATCGTGGCTACAAATCCTGGACCACTTCAATACTCCAGCTTCACCACTGCTCCCAGCTGGGGCTGCCCCAATGGGGATTTACAGTGCCGTTTTTTCCTAGTGCAGACAAATCCCAAGCAATGTGGAACAGAAAACTCCCAAGCTGCATCAGTGTGTTTTAACAGATATTTCTTCTTTTGAAGAGAAGCTTCCCTCCGCTTCCAGCAGGTTCCCCTGTACCATCCCCATTGGAATGTTGCAATCGCCTACCAAAGAGCACTGCATTTCAAGGAGATTAGTAACTTCTCTCCCCTGCCTGAGCTAAGGAGAAGGACAAATAACCAACATGTTGCAATGGAGTCAACATAACTAAAACTCCATGACTCTCGATTTGCTGCAGCTGCTCCCAGCAAAGAGTGTCAAGGAGCTAGATCACATATGGACTCTACGGAAGCGAAACTAGGGCCTCTCTCCTCACCATTCCAGAGCAAATGACTTGATGATGGAATAGAGATTGCCACCTAGCAGCAAACACCCCCAAACCAAGTATCTAGTGTTGATACAAAGGACTGAGTGTGCCGTACCTGAACTACCTGGTACCCCAGGATCTCCAGGTTCCTTTTTTTCATTGCAAATTTTCCTTTTAGGTGACGTGAGTTTTTACAAGCAGCATTTGAATCAAGAAATTCCACAGCAATTCTGAAATATAAACCAAACAAAACCCTCATCATTTTCTTCTAAGTAGTTAAAAAAACCAATTACACCCACATTAACTAAAGAGTGAGTTCAAAGCTGCTATTAAACTAACCTGAAAACAGGAGTCTTAAGACCGACTTCAATTTTAAATATGAGCTACAGACGGTACCAAAAACTACGTATCTTTTGGCCATCACTGACCACTGAAAAATTAAGAGAAAGAGTTTTGAGACTGAAACCTAGTGTGCTCTGCCAGCAAACATGGACTTTGGAGCCTCTGCTGCAGTTTACGTAGGCAACTACCCAAGTTGTGCACAGGAAATAGTACAAAATAGCCCTGCAAGGCAGTGGCTGTTATCAGAACAAACTCCTATAGCTTAAAAAAGGGAAACATTAAATATAGGCACTAAGGGCTTAAAAAAAGCAGCAAGTTGAAATCAATCTGCCTTTGGAGAGACAGCTAACGCAAAGTCTATGGGGCTAGCAGGTATTGTAATTTCAGTTGCTACAATTAGCGAGCAAGCATGCTGCTGCAATTAGAACAATATGCTATTGATGGAAGGGCCCTACTAGGAAGGAAAAAGTACTCCCAAATATACAAATCCAACTTATGCATTGAAAATATGTAATAACCTCCGAGCTCCTGGTGGTAGCCCCTTCCTCCCCCTGAGTGGGGCATCTGATCCCCAGCATACTTTCTCCAAGACAGCAAAGGCTATACTCTGATCCACATATGGAAGAGGCTTCTTGTTTTTATCCAGAATAAATTCAAAATCTATAAGAAAACATGATAATCCCAAGGGTCCATAAATCAAGTCAGAAGGAAAATCAGTGTATTTTCAGAGGAAAGGAAGTGATTCAATCCCTATGGGAATTATTTTGAGGAAACGGACACATGAGTTGTTGGATGCTCTTATTGTTTATTGGAAATGTGTCATTCTTCTGATTTACTTTGAACTAAGTTGCTTGGTTCCTACACTTGCACCCTGAGCCATAAGCTGCTGAATTGACGCTAGACCCATACACTTCTATGAGGCTAGCAGCCGCACAGCAGCTTGAGGACCACCTGCTAGACAATTAATGTAACACCTCAGATGTTCCAGAGCTTCCAAATCAATGGAGTTTCACCGAGGTGTAAGCAAGAGAACCCCAGACCTTCTAATCATTCCTACATGGACTTCCAAAGCAGATTTGTGAAAACTACAGCCCTTGAGGCTCTGTCCCCTTTTGATGTGGTCCACTGGGGTCCCCTGGTGGCTACTTTTACTTAGGCCTTCATTTATTTTCTGCCTGACTCAGAGCAAGGCAGGCAGGGCCACAGGACCAGGGGCCAGAGCAAAAGAAGGGGAGCCCAGATTGGGACAGGAGGAGGTGTGGGACTGTGGCAGCAGGATCTGGCAATAGCTCGGAAGCAGAGGACAGCACTTGCCATATTTTATCTGGCTGTGGGTTGGCTCCGCTCTGTGCCACTGCTCCAAGCCCTCCCTGCCTTGCTGCGCTGCATCCTCCTGTTGCACCGGTCTTTTCCTGGAGAGTCTGTCACCCCCTCTGTTGGGTCAGGGGAAGGCCAGTGCATTTACCAAGTGCCTCATGGATAGAAAAGGGTTTCCCAGTCCTGGCATAAAAGCCATTTCCACCTAGCTGTTTAAAGACCCACCTATGCCACAGTGGTAGGGTGTGAGTGCAAACGTTTTTGCAAAATGGGTTCCTCCCAAGATTTCTCCTAGCAGTCCGTGAATCTGGTGCTGCAAGGCACGGCTACTGGGACTACCTACAAAAATAAAACAGACAAGGGAATGCACCAATCTGCAGGGGATCCATCTTGACAGTAAAAAAGTGTGATCATAAACCGGAAAACTTCAGCTGGACAATACATGTTCCATTTTATTTCTGAAAGCCATAAAAAGCTGCTTTCAGCCTAGTGTTTATTACGTGACTTTGTACATAGCGCCATTCATTTCAAAATACTTCAGAGCTTCAGCACCAAAATGCAGCCAACTGCAAGTTGGAAAGGTGGCAACCAGTCAAACAGCACATAGGCCACTAAGCAAAGAGGTTAAGATGTGTCATCACAAACTCTTACCTCTTAAGCAAGTGTGTCAAAACATACCTCAAAAATAGAATTTTTTACCTCACTTTTATATTCAATAGCATCTCCTTCACTTAATAGTTTTTCATGTGTATTAATAAACTTGACCTTCTTAATTGTGGTGAACATATGGGCTGTTTTATATACACACATCACATGAGCGGGTCTTAGACATACCCAGCATGCTTTGAAAACACTGTATCTTTGCTCGGTCCCTGACATACTGGACACTTCTTTGATTAGGCCAACAATGGAATATTTAGTGAAGCATTTTCCAGTCCTTCTCCTTAACACGGTATCACTGCCTTGAAATCTGCATAATGATGGTGCCAGATGAAAAAAAAAAAGATTGCCCTGGCATGAGTGCTTTTTGGAGCTGCAACTAACATCTGCAGCAAATACTTTCTCCAATGAATTTGCCGTCTTTGATTTGGATCAGACAAAGCAAGTATTCAGTTTCAATTTGCCAGATATCTGCTTCAGATATTTCAGTTTGGTCATTTCGGCTATGCCAAAACGAACTAACTAAATAATCAAACCAAAGTACAAAAATAACCCAAGTATCCATACCGAAATACCGATATGGAAATATCTGTTTTGGTTGCAGATATCACTGCAGATGTCCAGAGGGTTATCTGATATTGCAAATATCTGAGAATACAACATCAACTACTGGTTTCAACTCTAGTAGGGTTTTTTTTTCTGAAATGAGCAGCAAACCTGGTGGTGTAGTGAAGAGCTGTGGATTTCCTAAGCATATGTACATACCAGACTAAAAGATTCTTCTCCTTCTTGTAAAAACTTTGCAATATTAGTGTTTATATACACTTTTTCTTATTGTTCCATATTGTAAAGCAGTGTCAACTCAAGATTCCAACAAGATTAAACATGCCTATGTTGTTTTAGTGTATGAAAGTTTTTATACTTTTCCAGCTTACTCTGTGTAGAAATGTATTAAATAAGTTAGGAATACCAAGTTAAGATAGCACTAAGAATAATATGTCTTTATAAATAAAATGTAAGTTTTATCAGTATGGAAATTGTCTTGGTTCATGCAGGATAAACGTAGAATAGATTTATCAAGTAATGCAAAGAAGGGATAAATACTGAAATTTGGCAAATTAGATCATGAACTTGAGGGCATAGGCCTGATTTAAATTGAAAAACATCTATTACACAGAAAACAGAAGTTATTTTAAAAAAAAAACAAATGAACAATAAAAGACAACAAGGAAAGAAGAAATTTTAAAACAGCGTCTTCAAAGCAAGTTGAAAATATTTATTTATTTATTTAATAAATTTGTATCCCACCCCTCCTGCAATGCAGCCCGAGGCGGCTCACAACAATAAAATACAATAAAAACAATTTAAAACACTCAATACAATATTAAAATAGGGCTAGCTACATTAAATCATATAAATAATAAGTAAGGTGGGGGAGATAAAACCCCTCACCCTACCCTCCCCCCCTCCCCAAAGGCCTGGGCAAACAGCCAGGTTTTGCAATTTTGCCGGAATATCAACAGGCTTGGGGTCAGGCGAGCTTCCTCCGGAAGGGAGTTCCAAAGGCGCGGCCCGGACACCGAGAATGCCCTCTCCATTGTGGCCACCCGCTTTACACAGTGGACCTCCAAGAAGGCACCCCCGGCAGACCGCAGAAGTTGGACCGGCCAGATCGTCCAGCCAGGTCTCCGTGATACATGCGAGGTCCACGGCCCCATCCAAGATTAGGTCCCGGATAATTGGGGCCTTGTTCACCACGGACCTCGCATTCAGCAGCAGCAGCCCCCCACGTATGGACCACGGGGTTGTATGGCACGTGCCCCGCGGGGACTAGGGTGCCTAAGGGAGGTGCAGGTTGCCATCCCCCTGCTGAGGGAGAGGGAGGAGCCGGGTCCAAAGTCCGATGAATAAGTGGGGCTTAGCATGCACATGGAGAGAGTGGGAGGATAACAACAGAAACACATGGTCACACAGATTAGGAAAGGGGCTTATAACAGCGCAGGTAAATAGAATAAAATACACTCATAGTATCAAATTCAAAAAGCCCTGTTATCTGCAGAAGAACCTGTGTCCTAGATGTCCTCTGTATACAGGTTGAACAGATGAAATGAAGGCTCTGATTTCAAATCAATCTTCATTGTACACCAAAATGACTAGACATTCCTTCTTTTTCTTGCCAAGTTGCAAGTTGAGAATTACGTTAGCAACAGATGATCTTGCTACATAAAGTGGAAATAGCATTTCCTGCTTGACTTCAGGTGTCCCCTGGTTCCCGAAGTTGTGAGAACAGAGGCAGAGGGAGAGAGATATTCCAGAGTAATTCCCCTAGATCTGGTATACTTGGTAAGCTGCAACAGGGCAAACAGACATTTACATTTGAAACTGGGTAGGTATACTGAGGTAGGATGCTGAGTCCCACCCTGGAGGAACTCAATAGGTCTCAAAGTCAAGATTACAAGAATAAAGGGATTTAACTGGGTTAAGTGAAAATATATTTCAATTTTTTGGTTACTGATTTGTAATTGAAGGGTTTTTAAAGTTTTTTAAAAAAAAAAAAAATGTTTGAATAAGCTTTGAACCATTACGAAGTGTGTAATCAAATTTTAAAACAGGGATCAAATACTTACTGTCATGTTGGGCATCCAACTTGTCTAGGAAACCGATGTTAAATATAGACTTTATCAGATCCTCAGGAAAATATCCAGTTATAGCCAGTGAATATCCAAGCAGCACAAGGTGAGGCTCAAAGCGTCCTTGAAAATAAGCAGACACATGGCAACCACTGAAGAAAGTCATTTCCAGAAAGGGCAATTTATATCAAATAAAAGACTTACCAATTAGCTCTATGTTCCCTCCTCCATACAAAGCAAACTCCCAGGAATATCACTGGGGCATGTTCTCACAAGTATACCAGATCCAGGGGAATTACTCTGGAATATCTCTCTCCCTCTGCCTCTGTTCTCACAACTTCGGGAACCAGGGGATACAAACCTCCTCCTCTGATCTCCCTTTCTTAAGGCTTGGGGTATTTTAAGATGTGACGGTACCGCAGGTGGCCACGCTTTGACCTATGTGGCCACCTGCGGTGCCGTCATATCTGATCCAGCTCGCCAGACGTTCCCCTGGGCTGGATCAGAGGTTTGCACAGGCCGTGGCAGTTTTTAACCCAGGCTGTGTCTTGGGCTCATCACTGAGTCACAGCACGAGCTAAGCGCTGCTGTGGCATGGGCTAAGCGTAGCCATGTCCGAACCGGGACAGAGCGGGCCGTCATGTTTGATGGCCTGCTCTACCTGACCCCGTGTCTAGGGCTGTTCCAGGTGTGCATGTAGGCCCATCAGGGAGGAGGGCAGGTCATGCTAAGCAGCATGGGGGGGTGGGGTCATGCGCAGACCCACGTTCACATGTTGCCCTGGCCCAGACCCCAACATGTCTGTTCAGTGGCCAGGCCAGATCCTGCCCGGGTTGAGGGGTCTCACCCCAGGCAGGATCAAAGCATGATGGCACGATTCACCATCACATATGAAAATACCCTTGAAGAATATCCCTCCAGAAGGTAAGAGTACTCAAACTGAGGGGGTGGTGGAGCAGTGCAATTTCTACATGGCGCCAACTGGACACTTGCTGCTCTGCAGAATACTGCTAAGGAAAGCAAGTTCCATGTGGGTTCCCATGCATGGACGAACCCAAAGTTGTGGCTCCATGAGGGTACCATCTCAAAGAACTACGGTTACAGGTAAGTAACCTTTATTTCTTGGGCCTCAGGTTTTTGTTTAGCAATTGATAAACAGCATCT
Organism: Sphenodon punctatus; assembly: GCA_003113815.1. Lineage (NCBI taxonomy): Eukaryota > Metazoa > Chordata > Lepidosauria > Sphenodontia > Sphenodontidae > Sphenodon > Sphenodon punctatus. The sequence continues at coordinate 6,513,104 of QEPC01003457.1, read as the reverse complement.
GATCCAGTTTCTGTTAAAATCAATGGAAAGATTCCTGTTGTGTGGACCCCCAAGGGGAGGCTGGGTACCTACCACTCTCCTTGAGAAGCACAAGTGGGTCAAGATTAAACCCGTGTGCTGTGTCCAGGAGTAACTGGGCTTCAATGGGGCTACTCTGGAGTAAGCAATTGGTGGATTACGATCTTGATTGATAGCAGGAAGGAGAGGCTTTATTGTTCTTCACCAGAAGAGAGCAGAGGGAATGGGTTGACCAAGACTTGGATCTCTTAGTACAGCTTCATAGAATGGGTAGACACAGAATGATACTATGCCAAACCTAGTCACTAGCAACAGATTTTACAATGTAAACACAAGACGACTTGTTCGCATGAGCATTTGTTTGGAGGCAACTGTCTCCTAACTCACTGTAACCTTGCCCCATTGGAAGTATCTATCTGACAAAAGTTGTGTCTGACAAAAAAAGGAATCATGGGAATTAAAGGAATTCTTGATGTCGAGCCTGGAAAGCATCTCTCTAACTTTTCATGCCATTCCTGAAGTTTGTATGGTATGACGGTATCAAAGGTTATATAGATCTGGATGATCGTGAAATAGGGTTTTTCTGTCCACCCTCCCGGTGGCAGAGGGAGAGGGGGTGGGACTACCATCTTCCCTGCGGCTTCAGGGGGAGGGGCGCCAGCCCCCAGCAGGGGTTATTCAGCGGCGTGCCTGTTGGCACCACCACAGCTGCTACACGGAGGAGGCTGGGAGCCAGTTGGGCTCGCCTTCTTCCCCCACCCCCCATAGCACTGTCCGTGGCTCCGCTCATGCACTTGCCCGTTGTTGGGGCTGGGAGCCAGGCTGCAGAGACTCTACCCCCCTCCCAGAGGCAGAGGGAGAGGGGGCGGGACCAACACCTTCCCTGCAGCTTCCGGGGGTGGGGCATTGGCCCCAGTAGACGTTCCCCAGCGGCGTGTCTTTAGAGGGCCCTTGGGTGTGGCCCTTGATGGGGGCCTGGGGTGTGGGGTTCTGTCTGTTGGCAGTGAATTGTGGGGAGGGCTTTGTATTGGGGGATACTTGTTTTAAAGGGGTGGGGGAAGTGTGAGAGGTGATTGGTGGGGGGTGGTTTTAAATTTTTTTTATAGTGGGGTGGTAAGGGGATGGGGAATATAGATGGGTATTGGATAAAGGAGGGGATCAAGGTTCAATTTATGAATGGATGGGAATCCTCCCCTCGATAGGGGCTGGACAGCCAGAGGGGAGCGAGGACTGGGGCTGGGGGGGGCACAACGGGCTCGTGATGGGGCATGGGAGGTATGGTCCGTATGGGGGCATGTTTGAGCTGGGCGGCAAGACAGGTGTTTAATATCTGTTCCCCGCACCACCCCTCCAGCCGTAGGGCCGGTGGTTCTGGATCAGAGGGCCCCTGACCATGTGTTGATGCTGATGAATGCGAGGTCAGTAGCAAATAAAGCAACAACGGTCCAGGAATTGATCCTGGAACGTGCAGCCGATCTCGTGTGCATCACGGAAACCTGGCTGGACCGGAGTCAGGGCCTATTTTGGCTGACCTTGTTCCAACCAGGTATTCTGTGCAGCATCAACCGCAGTCAGAGGGACAGGGGAGGCGGGGCGGTGTAGCCATGATTTGTAGGGAGGGTTGGGCTGTTCAAAGGTACCCGGTGCAATCCACAATGGGGGCTGAGGGTCTTCATCTGGTGTTTGATGTGGTGTTTGATGTGACAGTTTTGGAGTGCTGCAGCACCGAAGTCGTGGGGAATATGAGAGATCTTATCTGCAAAGTTGTTGACAAACATGTCACAGTGGGCCCTGGAAGATTCCACATTCAGGTGGAGGGAGGCCAGACTGACCCACCCTCTCACCACCCAGAAAAGTTCTGCTGGATGAGACTTTGCGGCTGCTATGAGGGCAGCAAAGAATTCCTTCTTCGCTGCCCTCATGGCCATGGCATAGGCCCGTAAACTAGCTCTATGCCACAACCTGTCGGCTTTAGCCTGAGAATGGCACCATCGTTGCTCTAACTGCCACCCTTCCTGCTTCAAGCACCACAATCCCTCAGTGAACCAAGGTAACCTGCGCTGCTGGAGTGGATGCCTCGGAGTCGTCCAGTCGACGGCCTCAACCAGCAAGGTGTTCCAAGCCAGAACAAGGTCCTCGACTGAAAGGCCGTCAAGATCAGAGGGCAATTCAGCCAGAGCAATCTGGAATTGATCCGCTTCCATCACTCTCCAGGGGTGAGGCGACAAATAGGCTCCGCACATCTCCAGGGGCAGACATGTGCTGGGAGCCTGGCCTGAAGGAGGTAATGATCCGTCCATGACAAGGGCATTGTTGATACCTCCCTCACCAACCAATCCCCCGCCTCAAGGCCAGGGCAGAACACCAGGTCGAGAGTATGCCCCCCACAATGTGTCAGGCCAATGACCATTTGGGACAGGTCCGTGGTTGCCATGAACTTGCACTCCACACCCACAAGTCCAGCATCGGCATGAATATGGGATATCAAGGCAGCCAAAGAAAAACTAGGCCACTCTGGTTGCCAAAACATGCTGTTATGCCATTCCTTTTCAGGGTGTGACAAGACTTGATAGTCTTCGGAATAGGAAAACCAGTCATCATGAACAGTCACTTTTTTCAGATTTCCCAAATTTTCTTGAATTTATCACCTTCAAAGCAAAACATTGTAAAGGCTGGGGAAGAGTCGATGATGAGTTTGTTTAAATCAAAAGAGTCCGATTCTCCCCTGGATATTCTACGCCACCGGATATTTGTCCAAAAAATTACTTCCGCTTCCTGTTTTGTCGATGCTAAATCCCTACCACCAATGAATGATTCCTGTAAATACCACTCACTTCAAATAACAGTGGAAAAGTGCCAATTGCCAGTTAGACCCAGCAGATTACAGTTGAATCACTGAAGATGGAAAGTACCAACCCGTTTACAGCAATTTACCATCAGCCCCTACATCACTGTTAGCAGTTTTACATTGCAGTTGCAAGGGTGACCTTGCGTTGTTCCTGCAAGAAGCATGGAATGAAGTGTGCATGGGCGTGTGTAGAGCGCAAAGGAACAAGCTGCTTGAACTCTGCAAATGAAGTATTAGATGAAGAAGAAACTGACTGTGAATTATTTTTTTAAAGTTTTCTTGGTTTACTTTAAAGGAAAATAACATCCATATAATAGTAAAAATGACATGAACAAAATAATTTGCATTTTCCTATCCTCATATTTTCCACATAAACTTTAAATTTTCCAAAATTAATTGTTCACGGTATCCTCCTCCACCCCTCTAAAAAACGCAGTGACGACAAGGACCACAGAAGAAGGAGGGGATTGAGCTCTAAGCTGCAGCAGAAGTACAAGGGCCTTTACAGGGTGGTTAGCCAAATGTCAGAGGTACTTTATGAACTATCTTCTCTTCTGGGTGGGAATACTTTTGTCCTGCACCACAATGAGCTAAAACCATATCTGGGTCCTGATCCAGTCAGACAGCTGAGTGACACGTTGCCACATGAGAGCACTGAGCAAAGTGGACCGGTGGAACAGAGACACCAGTGCGTAACGGAACACACTGGATCAAACTCTGGAATGACATACCCACAGGGAGGTCTTACAGAAGGGACTGAGTCAGATGAAGAGACAGCACCTCTGGGAGTTAGTCAACAAAGGAGATCAGTCCCATCGAGAGAGGATGGCCCTACATTTGAGCTGGAGCAGCCCATACTGGAAGGGGAACCCATGAGGCAAGACTCTGACATCCCTGTGGCAAGTGGAAGTATAGAATGTGAGGACACATCCCTTCCAAGAGGGAGAGTAATGTGATGAATTCATTCACCCTGAGCCCTCTAGCTGTAACCTGGAGGCAGTTTCCTCTTCCTCTGGGGGGAGGGAGTCAGTGACTACATTTCCCAGCAGCTCCCTGCCTCCTAGTGGTGACCTGGGGAGGGTTGTTCCTATTCTAGGGGGACGTGAGAGAATGCTGGGAAGGAGAAAGAGAGAGGCCTGGGAGAAAGAAGATGATTGCAGCAAGGGTGCTGATTGCAGCTGATAAGCAGGTCTGGGCTGAGCTGAGCTGAGCTGGTGCTGCACCAGCAGGGACTCTCGGAACTGGAGTGGGAGCCCCTCCCAGCTCTGTACTGTTAGAGCCCAAGCTGGGCATCCTGTCTGGCTGTAACTATCTATTCATTCAAGACTGCACCTAGGCAACTGCAATTCCCCCTTTTCCTGGCAGCCCTAGTAAAAACACTGTTTTGTGCTTTCAGCACTTGCCTCCAACCTATGGGGCACTGACCTGCTCTCAATTAATAAGATTATTACACTGCTGGCATTAGGATTGTCACCTCTGTATATTTTTCCAGGCCACTTATGAAACGTTTTATTTTTATATTAAAACTTATATGCCACCCCCTCCTGCCTCAGGCATCTCAGGGCAATTAACAACATTTTTAAAACATATTAAAATACACAATAATAAAACCACAATTAAAACAGCCTAAAAACCCCCCACCATACCCACCCACCCCAACCCCATCTCCATTGCACGGTCTGCATTAGTGCCAGAGGTGGCAACCCTAGTTGGCATCTCTATATTCTTGCTCTCACTCCTCTTGCCCCCCCAGTTAACTCTCCCTGGTGGGGGGATGACCATGTGCATGTGAAAAGCCCCATTTCATGCCTCTACATCACCGTGGGCGAACCTGCCCTTCTCACCCTAAGGTTACCAAGAACAGTCCTTCCCCCGCAGATGATGTTATTGGAATAAGGGTGTCCGTATGGGCACAGCCCTGCCCATGGCACAAGGAGAGGAAATGTTAGGTCTTTAAGCAGGTGAGCGCCTTCCTTTCCTTTTCCATTAGCAGATCCCGCCCTAGCGGTGCCTGTGGTAGCTCCAATCTGTCCGCTTCCCCAGCTACACGAGTGCATGGGGAGCACGCCCATCCTGCTGCTCTCCCCGCCTACCACCACTCACCGCCTGACTCCTCGGATCCACATAGCAAGAGATTATTTCTCCCCACCCCTTCGCTTAGGAGCGGATCCGGAACTGCCCACCCCGTTCCGCTTCTCCGGCCCTCCCGAGGGCGCAATAGCAAAAGCGTCGGAAATAGCCGCCACAAGGAACTTTAGACGCCTGCCTCTGCTAGTGGAGACTACAACTCCCAGCGTGCAACGCTCCTGCCAGCCGCCGTCTCGGGAGAGCGGGGTCGGGGTTTACTGCAGCTGCTACCTATTCCCTCCGCACACACATACACCCCCACGAGTCTCTGTTTACCCTCGCACCCCCGTGTTTCCCGCTCTCCCTCCGCCTCTCCACTGACGCAGTCAGTGCTGCACCAGCTCCTAACATGGCGGCGGCGAGGCAGTGAGGAGCGCGGGCTGCGATTCGGGCCGAGTGCGCGGTAAGTGCCGGGCCCAGTCTCGCTAGCGGGGCGGAGAGACCAACGAGGGTGGGGGCCGGCTTCGTAGTCAGAATGGCCGAGCCTCGGTGCGGGGGGAGGCCGAGGGCTCATCCCGGGGCAATCTCCACCTCCGGTGCGATAGGGTTTGAATCTGCCCCACACTGAGAGGGCCCCGCCCATCAGGCTGAAGAGGGGATGCGGCACCCGGCCCTTGCTTGGAGGTAACTGGGGACTGAGGCCAGAGGACCATTGCCAGGCCTCCATTTCCATAACAAGGAGGGGGAGAAAATGGAAGGCAACATTGGGGATGACCTGGCCTTCCTGCGAGAACGACATGCACATGGCTTAGCTAGCCCTATACGGAGAAGATGGGAGAGGGATGGTGTTGGTGCCCTCTGAGGTGATTGAGTGGTAGGGCAGAGCATCAAAGTGGGGGTAAGAGGAAAATTGGGTGTTAAATATCATGGGCTAGCACCAAATTAGAGGTGGGTAGGTAGGCGAGCAATTACTTACCCCAAAGTGTCTAAAATTCTGCTGAAGGCTTTAACTTTAACCAGCATCCTTGGGCAGGAACATTAACAACATACATGCAGCTAATAAACGGGGTTCGTACATGCATACAAAATTGGCATTTATTGTTAATTCCAGCTGCTGCTAACATTGGTGATTTCAGGGCCCATGTTCTGGAATTTAATGACTACAGTGAGTCGTCCCCTCCCCCCCCCCCCCCCCCCCCCCCTTCTCTCCCCGGAAGGTGCGATAATCCGGCTTTCTGCTTGCCACACATGTCATCTTCCCCTCTGCAGGTCCCTCTCTTGCTTTGAGAGGGACTCTCTGTTTTGTTGGAGAGTTCAAGAGTAGGGTTGTCACCTCTCACAGTTTGACCCTGAGACTTCTGGAAGTGGCAACGCTGTCCCCAATCCCTTGTCGTGCTTATTTTAAGGTTTCCCAAGGCTTTGCAGACTTCAGCAGCACCATCACTTTCCTGATGGTGTGCAAGCACTTAAGAACTGACTGCAGAAAGTGTTAATGTATCGCTACCATATTTTTAGCAGAACTGTCGGAACAGTTTAGAAGCAGGAGATTATTTTTTTTAAAAAAAAGAGGCCCCCCACCCCTATCCTGCAAGTGTTTGAAATAAGAAATACTTAAAATATGAAATAACAGGTACACACAGTGTGAATTGGGGCCTGAAATGGAATTGCACGAAGTCTAGATGGGGGTTATGATTCCAAATGATGGGTGGTTTTAGACACACGTTTCTCCTGGATGTTTGCCGTAACATCCAGAACTTTTTGTGTGTTTAAATTACTCATCCAGATCTTAAACATCCAGATCTTTGAACTTCTGCGTGAAACGTCTCCCAGAACTTTTGTGTGTAAAAGTTCTCCTGGTAAACTGCTTTGCTCCAGGCAGTTGTGGTCACTTGGTTTTCATGGCAGCCTGTTACATTTACAGCTGCGGTTACTTTAGGCTGCCTCAGGGCAGTGTTTGTGTGAAAAATGAATCCGGAACTTACTTGTGGACTTTTAAACCCAGAAGATTGAAACATTTGGAACTTTAACTTGTGTCTAAAAATGCCAGATGTCTGATAGACTTTACAAGTCTTCGTTGCTGTCTGAGGTCACATATTTAGGTCCCAGGATGGGGACTCATGCAACAGGATTTTTTTAACCAGTGATTAGTTAAAACCAGTAGTTTTAACCAGTGATTAGTTTTTTGACCAGTGATACCATGAGTAGTCCTATAGCTTTTTCCTCTGTGGCAGTACTCGATGTAAAGTTAATCATGTGCTTCTAGGATTGGTTTTGTAAATGACTCCTTAAATAATGCAAAGCTAAATCTTCAATCCTGAGATTCTAATTATTTTGAGGGAGGCTTTCAGTAGGAAAAATGGCACTAAAATAACTCCTTTTTATTGACTTTCAAATGGAGAATGCTTAAATGCAACTTTAAAAATTTCCCTGTGATCAACTCCTACTCTAAAACTCATTCCAATTTTAAGGAAGCAGTTTCCTACAAATGGAGATTTAGGGCAGATTTGTGTTTAGTTTTGGTAATTATCTAACTTTTGACAACTTGATGCCCAGTTAGTTCTGGTTCTTCTAACTGTATGTAGGATATCAAAATATGAGATGAACATTGTCTCTTCCTTTCTTTATATGAACATTGTAAAATGTTCACGTGCTCTTGAGACTAATTTTCAAGCATTTCTCTTGCATGTTGCCTGCAGGAGAGACTACATAATTGAGAGTGACTGTTGGTTGCATTCCATTTTATTTTATTTTTTACCTTATTGTGTTGAATTAATAAGTTTATTTCGGAAGAAGTTTTGTCAGGAGTAACATCAGTGGCATTACCAGAGAGAGGGTACTTCAGGGACAAATGTTGGGAAAGGTGTAATATTCTTACCATCTTGGTCTGGAACTTTGGAGACTGCTTTAAAAAAAAAACAACAACCCCAAAACAACCATTGATCCCTCCCCCCCTTCTGTGTAACTGGAGGTTTACATAGCTGTGCCCCTCCAACTAACTTTTAAAATCCTGTTTCTCTATGAATGAGCTCCAAAGTTTGCTTTTGTTGATCTACAAATAGACCAGCATGAAACTGACATGGTTTTTGATGTTTCCTGTGAATGGATGATTCAGGTTATCATTTTCACTGTATCTTGGAAAGCTGTGGACAGCAACAGACACTGGAGCTTTCTGCCACAGACTGAACTTGGCAACCATAAAGGCTAGCGACTTCACTTCAAATGCAAGTTTAAACAATATCAAAAGAGATAAAGGGTTAGGACATCCATTTGCTAGAGTTACATACTCGCTGTTGAAAAATGTATGGGTGGCTTTCTGATCTCTTTCCATGACACCTTATGATCTAGCTATGCTAAGAAATTGACTATGTTTGGTGACAGCTTACTAGTACCCGCTCATTTGTTGCTGGAAAAAGTTTAACTGCTAATGTGAACAAGAGAAACTAATTTCCAGCACATTGGGAGAAAACATGATCATTCTGACAGAATGTAGTGTCAATTACTTTTTTTTTTTTTCCCCCCTTATAAAGTATTAGCTTGGTCCTTTATATTTGCAGCTAAACTGTCTTCTGTATCAGCAGAGAGGGTGGGGAAGCCCTCTGCCAAGAACCTGAAAAACCTGGCTGCAGATGGGGAATCAGATGTCGTCTTGAAAGCCATATTTCTGAACAAAATGTAAGTTTTCATTTAAAAACAAAGTCCTTATGTTTGCAGAGGTAATGTTTCTGATATGAAATAAGTGTAGAGATCTAGCTCCCATGTTAATTGCCTTACTGAAGCTGTAGAAAGTAAAATTGATCAGTCTTGTCAATCTTCACTACTGCTATTCAGAGCTTTTGGGGCAGTAGTAGAGTTGAGGATAGGAGGTTAATCTTTTAGTAATCCTGGTTTGGGAAAGCTTTCAGCAACAGTTTAGTCATAGGCTACTATCTGCTAACCTCATATTGAAGCCCAGAGGTTGATGGATTGCGGCTATAGAATCATATGGCTGGGAGTCATCTGATCAGTCCTCCATCCACAGAGGCAGGATTAATCGTGTGTACCAGTCCTGACATGTTTTTGTAATCTATTGAAAAATTTCCAATGATGGGGACTCCACAACTTCACATGGTAACTTTTTCCACCATCCCCATAACAGAAGCATGGACTGATGCATTTCCACTTTGCGCACTTGAATTCTGCACCCTACAAGATTTCATTTTTAAATGTTTCTAGCCCTCATGGTTGCATAGATGAACTTCGCTATGAGAGTAACTGTAAACCAATGTAGTTTGGTATTCCTAAGCATCAGAAGTTCTGAGAGTAATTTCTTACTGCGGTGGGCTGTGGCTCAGTGCATGCTTCGCATATATAACGTCCCCAGTTCAATCCTTCACTTGGTGTTCGATTTGGCTGGGGGCAAGCTAGGGGTGCTGCTGGTGTACCGGACCCCTTCCTGCCCGGTGGCATCCCTTGCCGCTCTAGCAGAGCTGGCCTCGGAGGGGGTGTTGGGCTCCTGCAGGACCTTGGTTCTGGGGGACTTCAACATCCATGCCGATGCTGGCCTTGTTGGGGTGGAGCGAGAGTTCATGGCCGCCATGGCAACCATGAACTTGCCCCAGGAGGTTACCTGCCTGACCCACGTGGGGGGACATACCCTCGACCTGATCTTCGGTTCTGGCCTTGAGGCGGGGGGTCCGGTTGTGGGGGAGGTTACAGCGGTGCCATTGTCATGGACGGACCATTATCTCCTTCAGGCCGGTCTTCTAGCGCACCCCCTCCAGAAGGGGAAGGGACCACTTAGGATGGTCCGCCCTCGGAGGCTGATGGAACCCCAGCAGTTCCAAGAGGTCCTGAGGGAGTTAACCCTGGACTTGGACGGCCACTCTGTGGATGAGCTAGTTCAGCATTGGAACAACTTGCTGGAGGAGGCCATTGACAGGGTGGCTCTGAGACGCCTTCTGCCTTGGTCT
>QEPC01003457.1:6470980-6486673 GCA_003113815.1 Sphenodon punctatus | reverse complement strand
AGCTGAGTCTCTCTCACACACAAACACACACACGCAGACTCTTCTGCCCCCACTCTGTCACAAACACATACGCATCCACTTTTCTCCCCCACACTCTCTCACTCACAAATATGCACGCTCACATTCTTCTCCCCCCAACTCTCTCTCACAAACACACACGCACACATCCGCTTTTGTCCCCCACACTCTTACTCTCTCTCTCTCTCTCTCTCTCTCTCTCTCAATCACTCACACACGCACTGTTCTCCCCCCCACTCTCTCACAAACACACGTTTGTTCTGTTAGCAGTTCTTCCGTTTGTTTTTCCAGCGCTGTGAGAGGCAGCCAAAGCAGCTCCTCTCAGCTCTAGCCTAGTCAGTGTCATGCCAGTTACACAGCGCCCCGCTCCCCGGCTCTCAGCTCAGCTCCTCTCCACTCTCAGGGAGCCAGGGAAGCGGGGTGCTGTGTAACTGACATGACACTGACCCGCTCCCCCGGCTCGACTTCTCTGCTGCTGTTCCTCCTCCCTGCGCGGCTCCAGGGAGCTACAAGGGCGCGCTGGCTTGGACTCGGAGCCCAAGTGAAGGTGAAAGAAGGGGAGCAGAAGCCTCGAGGTGGCTAGCGGTGGCGGGGAGCATCAGACAGAGTTTGATAGCAGTGGAGTGAGTGGGAGGAAGGGGCGGCCAGTCCCTCCCCTACCTCCCTTCTCCAGGACCTCAGCTTTCCGCCCAGCTTTCCCCTTTGCCCAAGAAGCACGGGTAGTACTGCACATGCATGAACCAGCAGAACAGATTTTTAAATTTTAAATAACTCGTTTTGGCTGCACAAAATGCTCCGAGACTCCAGCAGCACTTCATGTCGATCTCAGACTACAAGGCTGTGAAGTCTCAGGGCTCAACTCATCCAGGGTGAGGAGATATCCATGGTTCAAAATCGTGAGGATGGTGTACATTTGACCACAACCAATTAACTTTTCAGCAGTTGTAACTTTTTATTTGCAGTGGTGGAAGGGAGATACAAAGGGGTCTCTTACCCTAGGAGATTGTGTACCTGCTCCCGGGGGGGATGGTGGAAACGGTGGAGCATTTCTTGCTAACATGCTTCTACTATAATGATCTTAGGATAGTTTGGCTCCAACCACTCCTTCAGGAAAAGCTGTTCATAGAGCCAGGTTGAGAGTATAGGGGCCTCCTCTCCTTGACTAAAGAGGAGGATGTGGTGGCCCTTGCAACCTATGTATGGCTGGCTTCCCAGGAAAGGAAGGTGGTGAAAAACGAACTCCAAGGGGAATTCTCTTTGGGTTTTTAGGCCCTTCTCCCCCTTAATTGTGGAACGGAATGGATGGAGATTGTATCAATCCTGAGTTACAGATTGCAGTATTTAATCAAGTATTTTAATTATGTGATTATTATATTATTATATTTTATTGAGACTTGTTTTGATTTGAAGCCTATAGCGAGACCTGATGCCAAATAAATAAATACTAACTTTTTATTTTCTGACTCAATCTTCAAACTCTCCATGTATGACGATCCTCACAAACAGAACCATGGATAAAATTTTCAGAACTGTAGCTCAAGCTGTTTCATCAATATTGGGGCTTCAGCAGTCCCCTGTTTACAGTGGAGGGTGGTTGTGCATTTAACTTTCTTACAGCTACTGCTGTAAGGAAATTACATGTAGTCACATTGAATGCCACAGGGTTATGTCTGACTAGAAAGCCTTTTTTAGTGATGGGATATGGAACTGCCATTCTCAATCCATTACTTAGCAGAACAGAAAGGAAATAAAAAGTGAAACAAAGGAAAACCAGCACAGGAGACACAAAACTCAAAATGTCTTTATTTAAATACAAAATGTTAATTTCAAATTATTTAAAATTAACTACCAAAGGGGGTGTGCTTTTTCTTTTTAAAAGAAAAAAAGAAAAGGTTTTGGGTTGAAGCAGATGTTCCAAATTAGGGGGTTGGAGTCAGACCCCAAGTGTGGGATCATGTCCTCTGTCAATGGAGCCACAATCCTGATTGCGCTCTGCTCTGCTTTGCAGCATGTGTTACTCTTAATTGAAACACTGTTGAAGTATAATTAGCAGATCCTGGATGCTAGCGTGAAGCACTTCAGAAGTGTTTTCAGTTACAACTTAGAGAAGAAGAGGGAAGCTAGTCTGAGAGGTTTAAGGATCACTGCTGTAGGATTTGCCCTGTCAGTGGCACTATTGATTTCTACCATGATGTTGGTCATGATCGAGTATTTTGACACTATTTGGCATGGATGGGATAATATCACTTGGTAAATTTCTGAGATGAGGCATTGCTTAATTTGTCCAGTTGCAGAGAATTTAAAGTGTTTGGGATCTACAAGCATCACTTATTTTTTCATATTTATGAAGTGCATATTTTACATTTTGAAACTGGCATAAGAATAGCCTCTCTCGAGAATGGTAAATTTGTTCGTTTCACTAGGTCTGCATTTACCTGTTCGTACTGATTATAGCCTGTGAATGCTGTTATTTTAAGTCTATACCAGGAATTCTCAACCTGGTGCTCGGGAGCACCAGAATGCTTGGGCAGTGTGTGAAAGTGCTCCCCAAGCCAGCTGTCAGTAGTGCTCTGGAGCACTTTGAAACAGTCGTTCATCCATTAAAGTCAATGTGAGCTGGAATTATTTGATTATCTCAATTTCCATTGGATTGAAGTGTAGAGGGAAGACTTAATCTATGCATATGTATGCAAATTATTCATTGCTTCCAAATAGTCACTTACGTCATTTCAGTGTTCATGACTGGGAAAAGGCTGAAAACATCTGTTCTATACTGATGTGACGGTTTTGACCACCTTGCGATCCACTCTGGGCCCTTCAAAAAAAAAAAAAAAAAAAAAGAGGTTAACACACTGACGTTTAAATCATAAACCAGAAGAAAGAACTGTTTAAATAGAAGACAAAACACCATTTGGTGTTTGGAGAACTGGATCCAGTGTGGTCCATCCTTTTCCATGGGTAACAGAATGATCCAGACACCAAAAAGCTTTTCACTTTCAAATAATAGTGTGCCGCACTAAAACTTCTGCTTTACTCGTCTGAGTGGTGAAGGGAATCCCTGGGTCGGGGTATATACCTTATGTAGCACATTGTTCAGATGTCTAGAACTTCAGTGAAATTTGTGTTTTGCAGGAGTGTCTGGTTTTTTTTATTAAAAAAAATCGTCTACTACAGAACTGCAAGTAAATATTTGCTCATAGTAAAAGAGAATCTTTGTTTTTGAAGGTGAAATGCTTCAGTCAAAGGCAGTCTCAATAAGGTGTCTCACTACACAAAACTTGGTGGGGAAAAAACTGCTGTTGGTGCCCATCAGTCCAAGAGTCCTAGCTCTTATCCTAGTGTTCCATCACACGGAGCAGGCGGTCTCGTGCTTTGTGTTTTTAAAATCCTCCATTTTATCCTTCAAGTATGTTACAAATCTGCTTAGTTAACCAGGTGGCTAAATAAATGTATAGTTAAGCTTCTTGTACACAAACTTCTTTTTAAAGTAATTTATTGCTTCCGAAGACTGAATGAAATCCAGTGGCCTGTATAACTTCATACTTAAAAGTTTGAGAGCAAAAATAGCATATAGCCAAATACTTAAGTCTTACTTAAATTTCAGTACTCGATATTCCAGTTTTTTCCCTTAAAAACCATTCAGGCTGAGATGAAGCAAACTTAGTTTCATTACATAGAAAGAAAAAACTCAAGTTTGTTGTTTTAATTGCTTGCAGTCTATAAACTTCAAAGCCATGGGAGTTAAAGTCCAGCGTCCTCGTTGCTTTTTTGACATAGCCATCAACAATGTACCTGGTAAGAGAAATGCAGTTTCTATTTTATGTTGTAGATATATAAATATTTGATGCTTAAGTAAATGCACCTACAAGTTACCTTAAGTGCCTTTTTGTTTTTAGCTGGAAGAGTGGTCTTTGAATTGTTTTCTGATGTGTGCCCCAAGACATGCGAGAACTTTCGCTGCCTTTGCACAGGTTTGTAGATAATTTAATTTTAACTTTTTTTGTAGTTTTATGTATGAAATTAACCAACACAATTGTTTATATCTATAGAATCCCTTGTACTGATTCAGGTTTATTGCCATTTATGTACCAGAAATGAAGGTAAGCTTTTATGTATTTCCTGGTATCTGTACTGAATGCCTAACTTGCTGCTATTTTCAGAAGTTTTGCTGAAGTTGTAAATTATTATTGAATTTGGAAATGGTAAATGTGGAAGAAGGAGGGAGGAATTTATTTCTTCTAAGCCTTGGGATATGCTACCTGTAGGATATTTGGTCAGTCCTCAATTGGTCATGGGTTGTGTAGTCTCTAGCGTTGTGGGGTTTAGGGGGGTTGCAGTACACATGAGACAAATGAGGTAGACACCACACTCTCAAGATCAGGTCACTAGGCTTTATTGCTTGGGGATTGGAATAGGGACTGGATCCAGATCCAGTAACACAGACCCTTCTAGTTAGCCCAGGTGGTTCTAAAGCACTGTACAAACTAGGTGTCTTTTATATAGCACAGGATAGTTTGAGGCAGTGGGAAAGGTGAACAAAGGAGAAAGAGAAGTTGAGTCAAGAAGTTATTTAAATCTTAGCTCCTTGGTATGAATAGGCCTACAGATGCAAAAACATTAAACAAGGGGTTCTCAAGCCAGGAACGTGCCCGTGGCCACTAGAGTTGATTTGAGGAGACACCGTTTCAATGCAAGGACATCAGCCGTTTGTCCTTACAATGCCCTTTTGCTGGTTTAAAACATTTATGGAGCTACAGGCTGCCTTCTACATGCCAGGGCATGTCAAAACATGCCAACAGCTTGTTCTTTGGTCATCTGCATTTTCATATATCCTCTTGGTTCTTAAGAGAAATTCCAATTCCTTCTTTCTGAGTCAAAATACTAGTCTTCGTTCTTTTTCTAATGTATTGCTACTGCTTTCCTTGGGGAATTTTGAGGAGACCAACCTAAGAGTTTTCCTTTTTGAGACTGTCTATACATTAAAATATTTCTTTAAATTATTAGCTTTGAGTAATTTTGCATTCTCGCCCCTTCCAACTTGCTTCTAACCTAGCAATCATCTTTTTTCCTAGAATGTTGGTACTGTTGCAAACGGATAAACTCGCATGGTTCTCTTCAGCCCTAGTATTCTTATCCCTTTATTTTATTAAACTTAAATCTCTCTGCTGACTTTTTAAACCTGGCTGCCATTTCCAAATCAGAAATAGCTTACTATACATTTAAATCCAAATTTGGATTTAATTTTTATTGGTTTAAAATTTGATGAGTTTATAATACAGATTGGATATATCTTTGGGAAATGTGATTTTTAAAATGGGGTTAAATTTAGCCCTGGAACTCTCAAAAGGAAAGGCATCCCTAGATTTGGGTTAGGTGGAGCACAGGATCTGTTTCAAGGAGTAACTCTAGCTGAGTTGTTTGGCAATGATGACCATAGTGTAACTTAAATTCACCATAACGATAAGAGCGAAAATATCAGATAATTCTACCATGGTAGCATTTAACTTTTTAAAAGAGGACTATGCGGCTAACAATACAGAATCTTAAAAATAATTAAGTTCATCAAAAACAGGAAGTCTGCTAGAGAGTGTCATGTGCCATTAGACCATGGGCAGGGAATTTCCAGCCCCGTGCTTCTCTCCAGCCCCTGTTGCTTCCTCCTGGCTCCCATTCAGTGCGGCCCACGTACCGTGATTGAATGGCCTGAAATCTCTTCAGGGTGCTGCGGCAAAGGGAGCCCAGGAGAGAAGCACCAGTCCAGAGAGAAGTGCCTTGTGCTCTGCATAGGAAGCAAGATCTTTTCCGTGCCGGCTGCTGAAGTGGGAAGAGGCACAGCTGGCTTGGAGGGAAGGCTGTTGCAGTGGAGGAGAGCTTGGCTCAGCACCATAATGAGGGGCAAACAGATGAGATCTTCCTTCCGGCTCACTGTGCCTCAATCCCCTCTAGCCTGACTCTCCCTCCCAATGTTTATGTACATGTGTTTTCCCAGCCCTGGGCAGGACAATATGGGGTGTCTCTTTAAGAGTCTCAAGTCAGCTGAAGTGAGCATAGCCTCTTTCAGCATTGGGCTCCTCCAAGCTCATGGAAAGCTTCATGAGAGTGTTTCTGCAGAGTGAGTGCAGCCTGGTTTCAGGTATCGCTTTTCAGGAAAGTAGCCAGCCAAGGGAGATGGGAAATCTCTGCCCTGCCTTGACAGGTGGTATTGTGCTGGGAAAGAACATTACGTGCCCCCCCCCCGCCCTTTCCCGGAGTCCAAGAAATGCTTGCAAATGCTTGTGAGAAATGCTTGCAATTTTGAGTACCAGGACCAAGATCTTGTCAAGATCATGGTCCCGGTGTAAGTTCTTGGGAAGCAAAAAAAAATAAAAATATAATTGCTCATGTGCAAAATGACCACCGTCCTTTATCCAAAATGTCAGCAATAGTATTGCTGCAATTTTGGTTAAGGGCAGCAGATTGTGCATGCTCAAAATGGCAACCGCCCTTAAATGGAGGCAACACTGTTGCCACCATTTTGGTTAAGGGTGGCACCGATTTTGTACATGCTTAATGTTTTAGTTAGCTCATTGAGAACTCAGTGAATTGGCACGGGATGAGACCTCTCTGCCCCGCTCTAGGCTAGCTCTAACTCAGTTTCCTAATTTACAGCACCTACTGGATCAGCTCTCTCCAGAACTGTTCCAGCCAACTGTCACCTTTCCCTCAGAGTTTCCGAAAGCACAGAAATACATGCAGGTTCGTCTGGGTCTGGAAATCCAGAATTTCCTTCCTCTGGGTAACTCCAGTGCTAAGAATTCACTTATAATCACACCGAGCTTAATTAAAAGAAGTTTAATTCAAGAATCAAGATTAAAGTATAATGCAAGATTAAGCTCAGAGTGCAGTAAATCAAATACACATAAGACAATGCAAATCTACCTTGTGAGTTCTAAACTAAAATCTTATCTTTCAAAGTCCCTCGTCTCTCAGCTCTGATGTTACCAGACCTGGGCATAAGCTTCTTGCTTGGTTGCAGTTCAAAATGGTAGAAGGAATCTTTTTCTCCTTTGTGTATGATGGTCCTTAAAGTACGCTTTTGATTGCTGTTATCGAATTTTTCAGGGCCTTAGGAAGGCATGTCACTATGCTGGTCTGCATGTAAGCCATTTGCCAGCTACATAGTGACAACTTCTTTTTGCAATTCTTAGCACCTATTGTCTTGGGTTAACTGTCCCAGGTTGTCTGTCTGTCTTTCAGTCTTGATTTTTGGATTTATCCTTGTTACATAGCTGACAATGTATTCTCATTCCATAATGTTTTCATACAGTCTTTCATATCATGGTTGCGTTCCTTTCTTAATCTTGAATAATATGACCTCAAACATGGCTATGCAGTACTAATATTGAGTAGTCCTCTGATAACATATGTGCTACATGTATGTTGGTTTCATGATCAGTATCACACGGAGAACCAGGATTTTCTCAAAAGTGAGCAATCGTTTCAGCCTTAGCAGGCACCTGCTGTACCTTCCTCAGAGCTTTGCTCTCCAACTCTGGATCATTCCCCTCCTTGCTGGGCAGCACAAAGTGTAAAGGGGCTGCTGCCCCCCAGCTGTACATGTTTGAAAGGAGTGTAATGCTCCTGATGTTCTCAGGAAAGTTTTCTTTATTTACTTTTTTTCAAATCCCAGTGCCTGAACGTTATTTCAGACAGACTTGAGTACGTGTGCATGGTGCATGTGCTCAACTGGTGTATTGGTGTGTCTGGCTCTGTGTGTGTGCAAGAGGCAGTGTAGCTGTGTGTGTGGCTCCAGACATCCAGCAATGAGTCTTTAGTTTATCAAAGTTATTTTATAAAGTTAGTCAATTTGGAGTTTGTGGGCAAGATGTTACATGTCTTGGCTAGGAATAAAACAGGGGTAGGGAACCTCAGGCCCAGGGACAAAATTTGGTCATGGCTTGTTTCTATTTGACCTATTTCCAGTTCCCTGGAAACATAGAAGTTTAAAATTAAGCATTACATTTATATTTAGTTTTTTGTGTTTTTTCTAATGTGACCCCTGGTCCATTTTCAAATTGCCAATGCAGCCCCTGGACCAAAAAAGGTTCCTAACCCTTACATTAGACCATCATGGTGTTAACAGACTATGCCGTGGCTGTGATTGCGGCAAAGAAAGCTTTCTACTCTGCTATCATAGCGTCTGCAAAGTCTCATCCAGTGGAGCTGTTCCGGGTGGTGAGGGGCCTGGTTAATCTGGGCTGCCTCTGCTCAGAAATGGAGTCATCTAATGCTCACTGTAACGTTTTTATTAACTGCTTTACAGACGGTAAACTATTCACCATGACTTGCGTGCTGCCATTTTACCCGCGGAGTCAGAGGTTGAGGTTATGGAAGCTCAGTCTTGTCCTATTTATTTGGATCGGTTTCAGTCGGTGTCACCCACCAATGCAGGGGAGGTGCTCGGGGCTGTAAGGGCCACCAGTTGTGAGCTAGATCCTTGCCCGTCTTGGGTGGTGAAAGCCAGCTGGGAGACACTGGAGCCATTGCTGGCTGGGGTTGTCAACATTTCTCTTCAGAAGAGTAGGGTGTTGGAGGTTCTTAAAACTGTGGTTGTCCGCCCCCTGCTTAAGAAGCCATCTTTGGATGCTGACGCCCTGGGCAGCAATTGGCCTGTCTCTAACCTTCCCTTTTTAGGGAAAGCTATTGAATGGGTGGTTGCGGAGCCACTATCAGAAATATATAACATATTGCCAAATTCCGCTTTATCTGAGGATTCAAAGGTAGCAAATGCAATGCCATTTTTTAAAAAATAAGGCTTCAGAGATTACTGTGACTATCCCTCCACTACAGAAATAATGTGCACTGGCCACATGATGAAAAACATTTGTGCAGTCCAGCCTGCCAGCAAATTGCTGTGAGGCAGTCTGGTCCACAGTGGCCAAGATGTTGGACAGCCCAGTGTTAGAGGAAATATGACCTTGTGACTAAAGCATAGGACTGGGTGTCGCAGGAGTTCTAGTTCTAGCTTTGCCACGCACTTAATGTGTGAATCTTGGGCAGTTGCTTAGGCTGAAACGTAGAAATGATGAAATACTATATTTTGGGTGCAAATCGTAGATCTTGGGTCTGTCTTTCAGATGTGTTGATCACACACAGCTCTTGCTTACTTTGAATGGAATTGAGTGCTCAGCATCCTTGACAAATGGGTATACAAAAATTGAGGTACCCGAAATTAATACACACTTTAGAAAATGTTGGGCTTAGCTTATCTGTACCGACTCATCTTCCTATAAGTAAGTAAGTAAATACATTTTAAATTGCCTATTCACAGGTTGGTTGAAAGCCTTGGTTTTTATCAAACACTTGGAGACCCCATGAAATGTATGTACATGTGTAATATTTGTTTGTTTTATTTGTTTCTCTTCTAGGTGAAAAGGGTACAGGAAAATCAACCCAGAAGCCATTGCATTACAAAAGTTGTCTGTTTCACAGAGTCGTGAAGGATTTTATGATTCAAGGAGGTGATTTCAGTGAAGGTAGGACATTGTCTTTTAAAGGAAATTGCTGTGCTTATAGTGAAATGTTTTTAAACATTCCCCCATGACACACCTTCCTTAGGTTTTTTTTTTTTTTTTTTAAATCCTACTTAAAACAATGACTGTTCTGCCTGATTAAGAAGTAATTAAGACCTTTCTGAATGATACGTCCATTAGCAGTTATTAACCAGACCAGGATCAGGGAACATGATGGGAGCTGGGGGGAAACAGGAAATGGATCCCCCATTGTGACGTGTTGGGTGCTTCTCCCAAGCCACCATGATTGGCCACTGTCGGAGACAGGATGCTGGGGTAGATGGACCATTGGTCTAACCCAGAATGGCACTTTTCATGTTCTTAAGTGCTGACTAAGGCCCCATTTAGAACCTTTGTATGAACAGGTTTCCACTATCTCTTTAGCTGAGTGGCTATTTCTAGCGTAATGGTAAAGCCAGTATACTTTCTAGTAGTAAGCCTTAGTAAGCAGGGTTGGCAATTTCCTGGTGCAAAACTAGTTTTGGAAGGACTCTGGTAAATGCTGTTTTTACTAGCTGTTTTTTCCAAGAAAATGGGAAAAATAAAAACTACTGAAAAAATATTTAGCAATTTGGTAACAGCTCTGTAGTAATATGATCTGTTTAACTTTAGTGAAAGAAATAAGGAAATAAGTGCCTCAACCTGAATTTTAATCTTCATAATCTCATTGTCTTGGCTACCTTGAACAGAAATTAAGCTTCCCAAATCTGGAATGTTTGTTAAGCAAAGAAATCTATATGCTTGTTCAGCAAACAAAGAAGAATTAGATGATTTTGAGATAAAAGGGGCACTCCTAGAAGACAGGGCAATTGCAGAAAAGCTAAATGAATTCTTTGCATCCATCTTCACTTCTCTACTACTGTTACTACTTACCATTTCTATAGTGTTGTTAGGCGTATACAGCACTTTACAGTCAGATTTTCAGGGACAGGTCCCTGCCCAGTGGGATCTAAGATTAAAAAAGATGAGGGGGACACATTCCCATTTTACAGATGGGGAACTTGAGACTGAGAGTCTGTGACTTGCCTAAAGCTACCTAGTGAGTTTATTGGCTAGGTTGAGATCTGAATCTCTGTTTCCCATGTCCAAGTCCAGCACCTTATCCAATACACCACACTCACTCTACGCACTGACACTTCTCTAAGCTGAAGAGGCCTAACATATTAAGCCTCGTCTCTCTTATGGAGAAGTAACTAAAGTGGGGGCCAGGGAGTGGATATGATCCAAGTTACAAAATCATGAGATGTGTGGGAAAAGTAAATTTTTTTAACTGTTTACTTTCTATAATAATACTAGAACTAAAGTACACTATTAAATGAACTGGAACGTACAATTAACTTGTGCAGTTGGTTGCCAGGGGATGTTGTGAAGGCTTATGCCCCAATCTAAGGTCTGTGTGTACACTAGGGTTGTGCATGTTGTTTTTTTTGTTACAATAACAAAAATGGTCGTTTTTGTTTCCGTTATTGCAGTACCAAAAACGACAACCGAGAATACCAAAAATGACAACAGAGAATAACAATAATGACAATGTTATCATGGTTGTTGTTAGTGCTTTGTCAGTTGGGTTTTGGAGGGAAAATGTGGAGAGGGGAGGAGGGAGCAGACATCTCGGAGTCTTAACAGGGTTGAACTCTTGAACTGTGCCTGTGTTGGGAGGGGTGAGCAGCTCAACAGTATCTGATGAATGTATAGCTGGCCAATGAGCAGTGCAAGCAGGTCCCAGCAGTTCCATGTCACTCTGTAATTGCTCAGTGCCTGCTACCTCCCACAACCAATCAGAGGGGCTCTGGGGGAGGGCACTGCAGCCCTTTATAATGGGAGGGCCAGGTTTTTTCTCTCCGTTCTGAGAGAGCTCTGCTTGTCAGGTTGAGTTTACAGAACTGTGGTGCTTGCACATAAAAAATCCTCCCTAGCCCTCATTGTAAGTATTTATTTATTTGGTATTACCAATAATACCTCTCCTTCCTCATACCCCACACTTTACCTTCTCCCTTTCCCTGCCCTTCTCCCCTGTGTACATTATATATAGATTAGATATATACTATAGACCTATAGATTAGATTAGAATAGTGTTATAGATAATTGATTAGATAATTTTCCTTTTCCCTTCCCCTGTTTCCCTTAGATTTAGATAAATATTAGTTGTGCACGGGAATCAATAATGATAGATACCAAAAATAAAATCTTTGTTTGAAATGGTATCCATATTGATAATAATATTTTTGAATAACAAAAACGACATGGGGCCCTGGTGCACACCCCTAGTGTACACCTTGGGTTTTCACAGACCAAAAAGTAGAATTGTACACTGTGTGCACAGGAGGGACAGGGGAAGGCCACTGCAGCAACTGTGGCAGCCTTGCTTTTTCCTCTCCTTTTAGTGGCAGGGTTGGGAGGTGGGGGACTTCCCGTTCCCCCCACTTGCACACAATTTTACTTTTTGGCCTTATGCATGCCTAGGGGGCATGTACACAGACCTTGGATTGGGGCTTAATAGCGTAACTGGGTTTTTAAAAGGATTGGATGAATTTTAGAAGATGGGTTCATAAATGGCTATTAGTGACGTTTGGTCAGGAGATGTAACCTGACTTTTGGGAGCTAGGTGTAAATAGGGAATAGATCACTCCATTCTGACCTGCTGTGTACTTTGCTCAATGGATCAAAGATGGCCACAGTTAGACGGGACACTGGGCAGGATGGACCATTGGCTGTCCCAGTATAACACTAAGTCTAGAGCTCTGCATTGTTGTGTTTTTTCCATATAATCTTGGTTTGTATATTAAAAACTGAAATTTTATGTAGATTCCTTGAAAAAATAATAAAATGCCAAAACCATGTTTACAAGCATTTGAAAGTATTAAATTGCATATTCGTATTACCCACTTACTTTACCTATTCATAACCATAAAATAATACCCGGTTCTTATTCCTTATATTGTGTAATTTTCTGAAGTAGCCACTAGAAACATCTTGAAACTGTATGACTTATACTGTCACTATCTTTATTTGCAATTAGTTCATTTGTTCTTGTGGTTTTTTTATTACAAGGAAATGGGAGGGGAGGAGAATCCATTTATGGTGGCTTTTTTGAAGGTAAGGATTTTTTTAAATTAGTTATATTGTAGTTTTGAAGAAGAACCACAATTTGGTATACAGATAAATATAAACTGCTGTTTATATTTCAAGCAGTGAAATACTAATTGCACCATATCTAAAAATGGTAGAATCTTTTTTATTTTGTACCTTTTTTAATACTGTTACTGCATTGATAAATCTCTCTGGCTTAATTGTCATAAAAAAACAGGCATTATTTATAACAAAAGAGTATAAAATGCCTGACAGTGCAAAGTAACGTTTCAGAATTTTGAAAATTCTTTCCTTAGATGAAAGCTTTGCTGTAAAACACAACAAAGAATTTCTTCTTTCGATGGCCAACAGAGGGAAAGATACAAATGGTTCACAATTCTTTATGTGAGTATTATGCTGCTTTTGTTGTGCAAGCTTGCTTCAGCATTAAAATGTTAGTATTTGGATTTTGAAATTACTGTTGAAACTGTTTGACTTCTGTCCATTTATCAAATGTAAACAGATTTTGTAGCAGTGGAAATTAGCTGCTTCCTGAAATGCTTAACTTGGTTCATTTTTATCATATTTATTGTTGAGGTTTAGATAAACGTATCTTTGTACAAACAGAAAACTAAGTTATCATTGTTCTTTTGATCAAGTAATGAAAAGCTGTTACTTCCTAAGATGTCATGCCTATTTAGGCTTGTATTTTGGTAGGTAGATGTGAAGAGCTCGAAGACTTGTTTGCTTAGAATGTGCAAAAAAAGTCTTGGCTCTTAAAATATTTAAGCAATCACGTATTTAAAGGCTTTCATGGAGTTTTCTTCTAAGTTTGACACAGTATGTCAATGGCTAACTAAGTTAACCTGATGTATGCGCAGAAACCATTTTCTCTTCGGATTTGCCTGACAGTGGGCATTTTTACACACACCTTAAAGTTGAGCCACTTATTGTGAATTAGATCCATGCCCATCCTGTCTGGGTAAGGCCAGCCGGGAGACATTAGGGCCATTGCTGGCCAGGATAGTCCACTCCTAGTCAAGGAGGCTGTGGTGCGGCCTCTGCTCAAAAAGCCTTCATTGGGCATTGGTGTCCTGGCCAGCTATCGTCTGGTCTCTAATCGTCCCTTCTAGGGAAGGTTATTGAATGGGTGGTGGTTCAACAGCTTCAGGAGCATCTGGACCGGAGTTTGGTGTAAGGTGTCATCAGTATGCTGATTAAACCCAGGTCTCGCAGTCTGTGCTTACCCAGTGTCTGTCAGCTGTAGGGGATTGGATGAGGGCGAGTCACTTGAAATTAAATCCTGACAAGACAGAGGTGATGCCTGTGGGGAAAACCGGGGAAGCGATGGCCCCCATCATTGATGGGGTCCACCCTCCTCTGGTATCTCAGGTCTGTAGTCTGGGGGTGCTTCTTGATCCGCAGCTCCACCTGGATGTCCAGGTGGCAGCTGTGGCGAAGGGTGCATTATGCCAGTTACTTCTGGTATGCCGGCTTAGGCCATATGTCTCGAACCTGGCCGCAATCATCTATGCTTTTATTACCTCAAGATTAGACTACTGTAACACACTCTACACGGGGCTACCCTTGGTGCTGGTCTGGAGACTGCAGCTGGTGCACAATGCAGCAGCCTGTCTCTTGAAGGGGACGGACTGATCCGAGCACATTACTCCAGTTCTCCTCTTTCTGCACTGGCTACCGATAGTCTTCTGGACCCAATTCAAGATGTTGGTGTTGACCTTTAAAGCCCTAAACAGCTTGGGCCCCACCTACCTGCAGGACCGCCTCCCCCTCCAGATCCTGGATCGAACTCTGCGGTTGGCTGGGGGTGCCCTCCTTGAGGTCCCCCGGGTTTCCCAGGGGTCGACCATGAGGAGGGTGTTCTCTGTGACTGCACCTCAGCTGTGGAACTCCCTCCTATTGGAGGTCCGCCTGGCCCCTGACCTCCCCTCTTTCCGTAGACAGCGTAAGGCAGGACCTTTACTGAGGGAGATGGGATAGGTGGGTTGACTAGGGAGGGGTTTTGGTACTGGGTTATTTTAACTTTGGGGTTCTTAGTGTTTTTAATGTATTTATTATGTATTTTTAAATGTTGTTAGCCGCCCTGAGATGCTTATAGCAGGAGGGGCTGGCATATAAATTTAATAAAGTGCTGGTCTTTCAGTCTTCTGGGTTTACAGGTCCACAGGCAAATTTCGGATGCATTTTTCATACACACACTGCCCTAAGGCTGTTCCTGGATGCAATCTTCACACAAACACTGCCCCGAGGCAGCCTAAAGTAGCCGTAGCTGTAGACGTGAGGGGCTGCCATGGAAACCAAGTGACCACAGCTGCCTGGAGCAAAGCAGTTTACCAGGAGAACTTTTTACACACACAAGTTCTGGCAGAAGTTCTTTGCAGAAGTTCAAAGAGCCAGATGTTTAAGATCTGGGTGAGCAATTTAGACACACACACAGTTCAGAATGCAACCGCAAACATGTGGGAAAAATGTGTGTGTAAAAACACCCAGTGAGTTCCATGAATCACATATTTAGGGTTGTTGACAGACTTTTAGGAAACCACTTACTTGCAAGTAATCCCATAAAGTCAACAAGGCTACTTCTGAGTAAGTAGCTTACAGATGGTAGCTTTTATAGCCTCGTAGAGTTTCCATCTTTGGAACGCTTAGAAAAAGAAGGCTCTTGGTTTCTTTCCGCCATCTTCTGACTTTTCTCATGGCTTCCATTTGTTTGTCTTCGGGTACTGATTCTAGCCACAAGACAACAAGACCTTTTGTGACTCCATTATATTGTCTACAGTTTTGAAGTCCATTCTGAAAGCTATTTCAGGTGTCTTAAATCTGTGTTTTTCTTTTCTCTGTTAGGTTTTCTAGTGACTAAGTGACTATAAGCAGGGCCCCGAGGGATCCGCGGGTCTGCGAATCGCAGATTTCCCGCGGAATTCCCCTCCCCCCGCGGAATCTCCTGCCCCGCTTACCCCAGCGCAGAATTTCCAGCCTGCGCTGCGGGGACGCGGGGCAGGAGATTCTACGGGGGAAGGGGAATGAACAAACC
>QEPC01003457.1:6409476-6454629 GCA_003113815.1 Sphenodon punctatus | reverse complement strand
GGAGCACCGGTGTAATGTGCTCCCGGCGACCCGTCCCCGTAAGAAGACGAGCCGCCGCATTCTGCACCAGCTGCAGCCTCCGGGCCAAGAACAAGGGAAGCCCCACGTAGAGCGCGTTGCAAAGGGCTGAGACCAGTCAAGGCCTCAGTAAAGATAATTCTAGATTTCCTTCAAGACGGTCTAAGTAGGGGTCTAAAACCGAACATGTTACAAAGGCAGGTAGTGGCGATAGGTAGCGTCCTGAGTACCGTGGAAGGGAGAAGTATCCATAGACATCCACACATTATTAGATTTATCTGAGCAGCCAAGGTGGTATTTCCCCCCACTCCCCGGTGGTACATCGGTTTCCATCTTGGGATTTAAACTTATTGCTAAAAGCATTGACAACCATTCCATTTGAACCTCTAAGGGAGGTTTCTCTATACTACCTCTCTATAAAACTAGCCTTTTTGATTGGAATAACATCTGCTAGAAGGGTCTCTGAGTTAAGTGTCCTATCCATGGAACCAAACCTATGCTCCTTCAGGGATTCTTCAGTAACCCGCAGATTGGATGCTAGCTTTATACCCAAAGTTGATTCCCCGTTCCATAGGGAACAAGAAATCAACCTGCCATCTTTCTGCCCACACCCGTCTCATCCCCCAAAACGGGTGTGGCACAATCTAGATGTCACGAGAGCACTGAGAATTTATTTGGAACGCACTGCCCCATTTAGAAGATCCTCGACTCCTGAATTTTCCTTCTACGGGAGGTCCTCCTGGACAGCCAGTCCCACCCGGAGTGAAACTAACTCTGTGGGGAATCTTATGCTAGTTAGATGCAAATTGAAAAAGTGAGGACGCAGGGAACTGATGTCTGGACTGTAACTATATCCTTGAGACACAGATCCCCTAATGGGGGGGAAAAACAGTTGAGTTAGATTGTTTTAATAGATTAGCTAATTTGGTTAATGTTAACAGTGTCCTTTATTTACAAGAGAAACAGCGAGAAAGACAGCTGGATACACTGGGGACGAAAGGAAGATCCCCGGAAGAGACACAAAAATTAGTATTTTTCAAATTTCAAATTTATTTATTCAGAACGTGACCATTGGTCATTGTCCACAACATCAAACATTACAACATATAGAACAGTAATACATATCAACATTAAACAACCTTAATATGAATAAAAATTAGGGGAGCAAAATATAAGGGACCAGCCCACCACCAAAAATAGTCTCCCCAGCAAAACTAAAATAGATTTACTAACTTAAAATTCAATATAGCTTTAAATACAAAACCATCTTTTAAGTTTACTCATGGCAGCCCAGCACTCACGTAGCCGCCCCATAGATTAAACAAACAGCACTTTCAATAAATACAAGCGGTACCTAACACCTATTGGGCTTGAAAAGAGAAAAACTTCCAATGAGCATTAAAGGCACAGATCAGGAAGGACATAACTGCCTGTGTCACCGGTTTAGCAGCATCCGCCAAGAGAGAGCGCGTCTATTTCTGTTGTCTTGATCAGCTGTTGTCTTGATCAGCTGTCCTCAGGCACAGCCCATTTCATAATGTCAGCTGAACGCTGTAACCTGATTCTCAGAGCAGCGGGGGTATATCCTCCCTGCTCCAGTCTTTAAGAATCAATTGAAGCTGTAACACTACCCTTAAGGTGGCGGGAGGACAGCTGATCAAGACAACAGCTGAACAAGACAACAGAAATAGAAGCATCTTTATAAGATTCATTAGAGAACCTTTGAAGAAGCTGCCTTTTTGGCAGCGAAATGTTGGACTTTCTCTATATACATATTTTCTGCCTATTTTGACTGTGACTTGGTCCTTCTTTGGACTTTGACTCGCTAGATTGGGCTTTTTTACATTGTAATGTAGAGACTTTTGTTACTGGGCTGTGCCTTGATTATTGGCATAAAGTCTTTTTGTATGTTTTCCCCTGATTATTGGCATTAGGTCTTTCTGTATAGGTTTTACTTGATGTTATAAATTTCAGCTGTTATCTCCCCTTACCTCCGTTGGAGCTGTTATTCTTTGTTATAGTGTTAGTATGTCTGTTCTTTAATACCTTTTTTATATAAGTCCCATACAGCATATTTCCAGTCCGCAATCTTGAACTGACTCTTACTCTTCCAGTTTTTTGCTATCACCAGTTTTGCAGCTGTCAACAAATTTTGCTATAATTTCTTCATCTTGCTTAAGTATTTTACCATCCATCATACCCAACAATAGCAACTGAGACTCCCATAACACCTCATACCCACATATCTCCTCACATATTAACCATACCTCTTTCCAAAAATCAAAAACCACTGCATGTTCCCACCAACAGTGAAAATAACCTATTTTTAGGGAAGGTTATTGAGCGGGCGGTGGCACTCCAGCTCCAAGTGCATCTGGACAGCATCGGTTTTCTAGATCCTTTTCAATCTGGGTTCCGCCCCGGCTATGGCACTGAGACGGCATTGGTGGCCTTGGTAGATGACCTCCGCCGGGAGATGGACGCAGGATGTTCGACAATTCTCATCCTGCTAGATCTCTCGGCCGCTTTTGATACCGTGGACCATGGGCTGCTGCTGAGAAGGCTGCATGACCTGGGGGGCCTGGACG
Source organism: Sphenodon punctatus (assembly GCA_003113815.1). Taxonomy (NCBI): domain Eukaryota; kingdom Metazoa; phylum Chordata; class Lepidosauria; order Sphenodontia; family Sphenodontidae; genus Sphenodon; species Sphenodon punctatus. The sequence goes on along the minus strand of QEPC01003457.1, from coordinate 6,452,023 downwards.
GGACTGTTCTTGAATGGGTCCGTTCATTCCTCTCGGGGAGAAGCCAGCGGGTGGTTTTGGGGGAGGAGACATCGTGCCCCCGCGCCTTATCATGCGGCGTTCCGCAGGGTTCTATTCTGTCTCCGTTATTATTTAATGTGTACATGCAACCCTTGGGGGAGGTCGTGAGCAATATGCTGATGATATTCAGCTGTACCTCTCCTTTTCAACTGACCCAGACCCGGCTGTCTTGTTGCTATCCCAGTGTTTGGAGGCTGTGGCGGAATGGATGCGGCAGAGCAGACTGAAGCTCAACCCCGATAAGACGGAGGTGATGTTGGTAGGGAGAGCGAGGGAGGTAGTGGCCCCCCTGATTGGGGGAGTTCGCCCTCCTATAGCTCAGCAGGTCCGGAGTCTGGGGGTGATATTGGACGCAGACCTGCGCCTGGAGCGGCAGGTGGAGGCAGTCGCTAAGGCTGCCTTCTGCCAGTTGTATCTGGTGCGCAGGCTGTGTCCGTTTGTCTCCGGTCCGAACCTGGTCTCCCTCATCCATGCCTTCGTCACCTCGAGGCTGGACTACTGTAATGCGCTCTACCTGGGGCTTCCCTTGTGCCTGGTTCGGAGGCTGCAGCTAGTGCAGAATGTGGCGGCACGTCTCCTTACGGGGACGGGCCATCGGGAGCATATTACACCTGTGCTCCGGACTCTGCACTGGCTGCCAATAGCGTGCCGAGTCAGGTTCAAGGTTTTAGTGTTCATCTATAAGGCCCTTTACGGTCTGGGCCCCTCATACCACAGGGATCGCCTCGCCCTCCGCGCCCCAGGGCGGCTCCTGCGGTCAGCCGGGGGTGCCTTCTTGGAGATCCCCCGCATAAAGCGGGGGGCCACAATGGAGAGGGCATTCTCGGTGGCCGGGTCGCGCCTTTGGAACTCCTTTCCGGAGGAAGCCCGCCTGGCCCTAAGCCTATTAACATTCCGGCGGTATTCTAAGACCTGGCTGTTCGCCCAGGCCTTTGGGGAGGGTGGGTTAGGGCTTTGTTTTCTTCCCCCTACCTTGTTTTATGGTCTTAATGTCAAAGCTGTTTCTCTAGCCCTGTTTTAAAAAGTATTTAACTTTGATTGTTTTAAATTGTTTTTATATTGTTTGATGTTTTATTGTTGGAAGCCGCCCCGAGCTGTGTACAGGAGGGGTGGGGTACAAATGTCTTAAATAAATAAATACATTTATGCTGTGCACATTTCCAACAGGTATCAATACCTCCATATATCTCAGCAATCTATAGGAGTCAGATACCATCTTGTCATTACTTCATACACATTTTCATTCAAATATGTTGCTTGTGTATACTTGAACAATTTTTTCCCACACCTTCCTCCAATCATCTATCATAATATCTTTTATATCTTTTTCCCAGACATACACATAGCCAGGTTTAACCTCACCAAACTCTTCCTTAGCCAATAACCAATAAATTCTTTTTAGCATACCCTTAGTGAGTAGCCTTAATTCTAAATACATTTCTAATTTAAACTTTTGTCTTAAAGATACATCATCTCCCAATTTAGTATTAATAAAATGTCTTATCTGCAGATATTGAAACCATGGCAGAACAAAACCTTCCAATGAATCCTTAGTTTCCTGCCTTGCCAGCATATTATTATTTTTAATCATGTCCAGAAATGGAACATTTTATTTGTCACCCATAAATCAAAATTCCCCAATTTACCATCCATGTTAAAAATCTTCATGTGCCAATGGGAAAAATCCCTGGGTATAATACCTTTTTTACTTTCAGCCACACTTTAAAAAAAAGAGTTCATAAAAATATTATCCATAATTACCCTAGGAATATTTTTCTTTGAACGCCAAACAATATTTTCCAAACATTCTGCTCCTAATTCCAATACCTTCCAATCTTTATTTTTAAAATAAATTTGGAATAATGTAAGAAGAACTGATGCTCTATAATATCTTATATCAGGGAAACTCAAACCACCTTCTTCCCTCTTCCTTTGCATTACTGACCATGAAACCCTATTTTGTTTACCTCCCCCCGCAAACTGCTGTATTTTTCTTTGCCAAGACTGTAATATTTTCTCAGGACAGAATATAGGCAGTGTCATAAATATAAACAATAGTTTTGGCAATAACATCATTTTTATCATTGCTATTCTACCAAACCAAGAAAGATTTAATTTTTTCCATTCTGTTAAAGACCTATCTAATAACTTTGAAATTTCCCCATAATTGTATTCTACTTAATGTAGAAAAGTCAGAAATATTAGCAGTAGGAATTTCTGAGGAGCTACAGGATAAGATTAGGAAGAATTTTAGGATGAAGTGGGTTTCTGGTTGTGTTAGATATTTAGGGATTAGAATTTTGGATCAGTTAAAAAAACTGATCAGTTAAAAAAACTGATCCAAAATTCTAATCCCTAAATATCTAACACAACCAGAAACCCACTTCATCCTAAAATTCTTCCTAATCTTATCCTGTAGCTCCTCAGAAATTCCTACTGCTAATATTTCTGACTTTTCTACATTAAGTCTATATCCTGATATTTCTGAATATTCCCGAATAACTTCCTTACAGTTTATCAAAGATTCATGAGGATTTTCTAAAGTTAATACTACATCATCAGCATAACTATTGATTTTTGTATCCCGGGCCCTGTTTTAATATTTGAGATTGTATTTTTATATGTGTTAAATTGTTTTTATTGATTTTATTGTTGGACGCCGCCCCGAACTGTGTTCAGGAGGGGCGGGGTATAAATCAAATAAATAAATAACAGCTGATCTTAAATTCTGTCTGATTCACTTTTATATCTTCCCTATTCCAAATTAAATTTACCCATGGCTTCATTGCAGTATTAAACAATATAGGGGACAGAGGGCATCCTTGTCTTGTCCCTCGCTGTAACATAACCTTACATGAAACCATATATTTCGCTGCAACCACTGCACATGGATCTTTGTGTCACCTCAGTCCACTTTCTAAAATTTTCCCCATAATTAAATCTTGTCAGTACTGCTTGTAAGTAGCTCCATTCCACCTGATCAAAGGCTTTCTCAGCATCTAAAAAGACACATAATAGGTCTTTCTGCTCTTGCTTTTTCCTCATTATAATATTAATAAGTCGACGTATATTACAAATAATGTCCAGGAATAAAGCCTGTCTGATCAGAGTGTATATATCTACCTATTCCACTATTCACTCTCAATGCCAGTATTGAAGCAAAGATCTTATAATTCGAGTTCAACAAAGAAATTGGTCTGTAGGATCCCAACTTTTTTCTATCCTTTTCTGGTTTTTTGATCACTTTAATAATAGCCTCCTTCCAAGATGCTGGTGTATTATCTTCCTGCAAAATATCATTACACACTACCCTTAATTCCTCACCCAGTTCTTTTCTGAACATTTTATAAAAATCCCATGGTAAACCATCCAGCCCTGGAGCCTTCCGCCCCCCTTAATTTTTTCCAAAACAACTTCCATTTCTTCGACTGTAAATTCTTTATCCAAACTTACTCTATAATCTTCCTCTATATTAGGAATAGAGCATTTATCTAGAAATTGATGTATCCTAAAAAATATCTGGACTTTCAAAAGAATAAAGATCTTTATAATATTCTTTAAACGCCTGCGGTATATCTAACTGTTTCGTAAATCTTTCTCCTGATTCCAATATTATTTTGTTTATCCTTTCTTTTTCCCACTTTCCCTTGGCCAACCTGGCCATTAACTTAGTAGTCTTATCTTTTTTTTTTCAAAATTCTTTGTCCACTGTAAATATAAAAATTAGCAATTTTACGTGCATCTATTATATTTAACTCAGCTCTGACTTGTTTCACCTTCTCCCATTCCTGTATCATGGGATTATTTACATGATCTATCTCCGATTTTACTAATTGGGCCAGAATTTATTTCCTTTCCTCTTTTCTTATTTTATTCTCATTAACTAATAAAGTGTATCAATTGTCCCCTAATATAAGCCTTAAATGCCTCCCAGATAGTACCTGATTTAACTTCTTGATTCTTATTCAATCTGAAATACTCCACAATATCCTCCCTCACCTTCTCCTTAATACTATCTTTAGATAGATAAAACCTATCCGGTTGCCAACCCCCTTTTTTTACTTGATCTCCCAATTTCTAATTTCACCGGTGCATGGTCAGCATATATTTTTGGAGTGATCTCAATACTTACCACCTCATTAAGGAGGAAGTATGGAACAAAAATATAGTCTATCCGCGAAAAAGTTGGATGTACACATGAGAAGTAGGTATATTTCTTCTCATTTAAATGGAATTGCCTCCACGTATCAAACATTCCAGTATCGTTCAAATATTTTTTTTAAAGTTTGGAAGGCGGCCTCTATTACTAAACTTCTGTGATTGATTTAATTGTTTGTCTATTCTAGGGTTCATCACTCTATTCATATTACCGGCCAGAATTAAATTCCCATCCAAAAACTTTCCCAATTCCTTAATCAAAGTATTAAAAAAATTCCAATTAACTATATTTGGGGCATATACAGATACTAATGTAACTTTCCTTTGTTCTAAAAGCCCTTTAACCATGACATATCTGCCATATTGATCTTTCTTTACCACAATTTCCTGAAAATCTAGTCCCCGCCTTATTCCTAATGCTACTCCATTCTTTTTTTTATTTGTTGATGTTATCAAATAACCACCCCATATCTCTTTCAACAAATGTATCTTAGACTCCTGAATGAGACTTCTGAATAAACAATAAATCAACCTTATCTTGCTGTAATAAATATTTAATATGCTGCTGCTTTTTTGGATTGTTCAGTCCATTCACATTAATTGAGAAAAACACCCATGTTCCTTAACCGTTATTGCTCATTATTAATAAGATTTTTTTATCAAACAATCTGCCTCTTCAGGATTTTCCACCAACACAATTTCTTTTGCAAAGAAAATCTGAAGTCTACAAACAATCAACCACCGATATTGTATCCCCTGATTTTCAAGTCAAGCCCTTAAACTCTGTGCTTTCTTACTAATTCATATGGTAAATCCATAAAAATCTCTACTTTTTGACGTGTTATTTCTAATACTTGATTTTTCATTGATATGCTCGATACCTGGTCCCTCAATCTTTTATCCTTTAAACTGAATTATAATATCCCTTGGATATTTTAACTGTTTAGCCACAGCTGAATTAACCCTATATGCCAAATTAATCTCCGCCTTAACCCCGAAAGATACCGCTAGCCATTTTCCACAAAATTCCCTTAATTTTTTCTTCATGTCTAACTTTTCTGGACATCCTCTCAATCTATCTTTCCTGACTTCAACCTCTAATTCTTCTACCCTTATTTGCAGTCTCCTATTCTCCTTATCCCTTACTTTATTTAATAATCTTTCCTCTTCCAGACTTTTCTGTTGTAACTCATAATTCTTATTTATACATTCAATTTGCTTTACAGTCTCTGAAACCTTTTTTTCCCATGGTTAACAATTCCTTTTTAACGGTCCCTAATTCCTCAAACATTTTTTCCAATTTACATTCCAAAACCTTTTCCTTTTGCTCTAATCTCTTAATAATTTTTTCTTCAAATTGTTTAAATTCTTCAATAAATATATCTCTTATTGCTTTCAAAGTAAATGTCATAGGTTCCCCCTCTTCTTCTTCCAACCTATCTTTCCTAGTCTTAACCCCTTTAGGCGGCATTTCTGATAAATACTTTTTCATCCTTCATACATTCATAAGAAAAAAGTCTTAACATAAAACACAAAATTATCCTAAGACCCCTTCAACCCTCCCAATCCTGCCTCAGACCCCGAAAAGCTGAATAGAATTGGCAGGGCCAAGAGTCCCAAAACTTTGGGAGGGGGCACCCCATGAAGGGACCCCCTGCCCTACAAACAGCTGGTAGCGGAGTCCCAGGAAAGTGAGTGGGGACTATGGGTAGGGGCGAGCCTGTTAGCCACTAGCTATAATGATGCCTGGGGTCCAGCTGGAAAAGAGTGAAGCCAAATAAATCCAGAACTTTAGCTGGGGGTTACCTGTGACGGGATCCCCTACCCCGCCCACAATAGATGGTAAAGTCCAGAAGGACGAGTGGGGGCTATGTGGTGGGGAGCGAACCTTCTGCTCCCAACCCTCCCACCGTTGACCAACTGCCGCAGCCACACGCTGCAATGGCACCAGTAGCCCAACGGGGCCAGATAGAAGTAGACGTAGCCAAAAAAAAATTTAAAAAAATTCCCGGAGCTTCGGCAGAGGGTTGCCCGAAAGGGGGCCTCCTGCCCCACAAACAGCTAGTGATGAAGTTCAGGGGGGGGTGAGTGGGGACTGAGGGTGAGGGGCGAGCCTCCTGCACCCCACCCTCACATCACTGACGTTTAAAATTAAACAGGGGCCATCTTACAACATGTAACATTCATATAGGGTGATTTCAGACGTTACATGGTCCCGATTCACCACAGTGGATTCCCGGCATGGGTGAACCGAAAAACCACCCCCTGTGGTCACAAAAAGCCCCGAACAGACATGACAGGACTGGGACCACGGCAGGGAATCGGGCCAGCAGATCACGGGCTGGGGCAGTGCAACAGACGTGACACCGATTCCCGGCTGTGGTCAAACACCCAGAAGGCGCCGGGGCAGCCCGTCCCAGCTGCTGCTGCTGTTCCTCCACTGCCTCCAGGTGCAGCACGACTGCCTCCTCCCCCACCTCTACCGCCGCCACCGCCGCCTCTTCCCTTGCTCTCTCGCCCTCCGCTTGCCTCTCTCTTCCGCCTCACTCCATCCCGCCCCGTCCCCCTGCTGCTGTGTGCCCTTTTAATCTCCCTCCGCTGCCTGTGTTGTTGCTCGTTGCCTGGCAGTGAAGCTGCGTGCTTTGTCCCCGGCTGGGAATCATTTCCTTTGATTCCGGACGGTGGTTGCCGGCCAGACGTTACTTTTTGTTGCTTCCTGTCGGGAATCTCTTTGACCACGCTTTCGGAGATGGTCCGGTGGGGAGCTCCAGAAGCGTGGTTGATTTTGACCCCATGTGGGTATTGACTGTGGTGAACATCTGGCGTCCGCTGAACAGACGTTCAGGGTGCTTTGGCCCCACCGCGGGATTGACTGTGGTTCACTGTGGTTGAGCGTGATCTCGTAACGTCTGAAAATACCCATAAGATGGAAGAAATGGGTATTACCAAAGTTCCAGTTACCACTGCTATGTCCACACGAACGGCCACACAAACGGCCAGCACCCATTGTGTGCTGCCCTTCGGGCTGGCGCCCTCTGGGGCCACCCCTTGGAGATATACCTGTAGCATAGGGGAAGGACAGCTGTCAGGGATTAAGTCCAAGTAGCCACAAGCACCTCTCCTGCAACACTGCCTCTTGCAAATCTTCTCACTCCCTTTTTCAAGGCTACTTTTATTTTTCTGTCTGAAACATGACTACCTTCTAATGTGACGAAGAGAATAAAAGTTTTGGACTGTAAAGTGATCTCCTTGTCCCAAAAGTCAGACACAGATTGTATCATGACTACAGATATTACTGCATCACACAGCTTTCTTGGCCTACTTATGAAGTATCGCAGATGCCGAGTTTCCCCCCTCCTCGCTGTTTCCTTGGGCAGCATTTGCCTAGTGGTAGATGTACCTCCGGCACATGCGGATGGAAGAGGAGGTTGTTGTGGATGAATGGGGAGGTTGAGTTGCGAGTGCCACTCTTGCATGATGCACATTTGGATTCCCTTCTGTTTTCGGGTATATTTTAGAAAGTGGGGGACTGCATGTGAGTAACTTAACAAGGGTTTTAATTAAGCAGAATTATGATATTCCATAACTCTGAGCACTTTAAAGTGGCAGCCAGCATCAAAGAATAGAAAAATAAATACAAAATATCTTTTTTCCTTTAACTTTTCCCGAATGAAAACAGACTTCTGAAGCAATCTGACTGTCTGGTCCTACCTGTGTGTCTGAGTCCTGAGACCTCTTCTTGTTCCACTTCACCTGGGTACTGCTGGGAACCTAGAGAGCCTGCTTCCTGTAGCTGGTCTAGTGTGCCACAGAGGGAGACTGCTGCCAGAGAGCTGTTCAGCAGACCATGAGGCACAATACTAGATCCTGGTGGGCCACAGGAGAAACATGGAGAGCAAGAGGCCTTAAGAGGCAGAGGCACCAAGAACAGGCAGGCGGAGGACAGAGCTGAGTGCAGGGAAGGGTGCTAGCTGTGGAACCATTCTGATAAAGGTGTTACCTGACTGAAGATGACCAAGTTTGTGATGAGTGGGGGACTACTAATAACAGACGGAGGCCCCTGTGCAGACGTGCTAGAAGGGAGGTCTGCAGGAGGTAATGATCCATCCATGACAAGGGCACAGCTGATATCTCCCCCATTAACGGAGCATCCGCCTCAAAACCAGTGCAAAACATGAGGTCCAAGGTATGTCCTCCAAGATGTGTCGGGCCGTTGACCCTCTGGGACAGGCCCATGTTTGCCATGGTGGCCATGAACTCATGTTCGGCTCCCCCGAGAACCGCGTCGGCATGAATGTTGAGGTCCCCCAAGATGATCGTCTTTGAGGACCGCAACACCACCTCCAACACAACCTCTGCCAGAACATGCAGGGAGGCCGCCGTACTGGTAGGTGCACGGTATGCCAGCAGCACTCTGAAGCACATGCTGCCTTTATCTCTGTGACAACCATAAATTGCACTCAGTCATCCTTGGAACATGGCTATCTCCAAGTCCTGTGTATTGTGAGCATGGCATGCTACTGGCTGTGGGGAAATGGATAGTCAAGTTCTTCCAAGGTCATTAAAACAGTCTACTGACTTGTGCAATCCTTTATTGAGCACATATGGAACTTAACTGGATCAGTGTGACAAATTGTCTATACATGGTGATCTACAGGGTTTTCAACTGACACTGAAAAAGTTGGACATGGTCCATTTGTGTGTCAACTCTTTTCTCCTTTTTTAAAGGCTTTTTGAATTGGTAACTGAATTACCGAAGTTCAGGCTGCAACTTAATTGTCTGGTGCTCTTTAAAAATGATTTCTTTAATGACCAACCCAGACAGAAGGTTAAAAATGGGTCTATAGAAATAGGTCCAACATTCTTGTTTATCAATGGTCACTAGTTGCTTATTCTCCCATCAGTAAAACAGCTAACCTCCAGTTTGTACTAATATCCCTGTGAATGTCCAAACATTTTGTGTATTGAGAGGACAGTCACTGCAAGCAGGGAGCTGTTTGACAACTTCTGCATGAACTTCGTAAGAGAGCTGCTGCTTAGCACTGTTACCTGAAGCTTCTGAAGGCCTCTGTTTTTGTTGAACTTGGTAGCTAGAGTGGTAATTCACTCAGTAAAACCCTCAATGGGACAATGTAATTTTATTGTGAATCTGAAATGAAGAAAAATAGGACTACTTTCTGGAATGGAATTGCTTGACATTGTGTGTTTGTGACCACTTTTTCAGCAGGATTCAGCTATTAAAATTCCTGTGATAAATACTCTTTGTATAATCTATATTTGGACAGTCCAGCTCACCACAGGCAAGGAGAAATTCACTATTTTAGCAAGATTCATTGAGCTCCCGGTGGATGGTCATTTAATTTCTTTCTTGAATGTTTTCAAAGGCTGGACAAGCATCTGTCTGCGATGCTGTTGGTAGAGGGTATCCTGGTTTGGAGGTGGGGGGAGGGAGTTTGAACTAATGGCCCCTTTCAACCCTACCATTTTATGTTTCTAGCCCCTGGAGGGATGGGTAGGGGCTCAAAGAGCACAAAGATGATTTATAGATGCCAGCTGGATGTACAGAATTGGTGCATGGTCCAGTTCTGCATCCTCCCCAGCCATGTTAAACACACAGACACTCATTTCTTACCCATTCCCTTTCAACTTTCCCCCTTGCTGGAGAGGAGTCTGCTTCCTGCTGCTGAAATCTTCCAAGTAGACTTTCTACTGCCTGTGTGCTGATGTATGGCAGATAGCCACTCTAGTTTATGAACTTTGTTAGGTTTTGTATTTAATGTTAACCAGTTTACAATCATAAACCAATGTAATCCTATATAGAATTTATGCTTTTATATTAAATCCTTTTGACGGTCTCTTTGAGTCTTTTTAGTCTGTGTTTTAGGATCATCATAAACTCTGTTGAAATTTAGGATGCATCCTAAAGTGTGGCCACAAGATTTTTTGGTAAAGCTTTTCTTTTGCATTGTTTTTATATTCCCCAACTCTTGAGGGTACAGGGTTACGTAGAACTGGCTATAGAACTCTATGGTGTTCTATAGCCGGTGGTGGTGGTGGTGTGTGTTAACTTCCAGTTTACTGTTGCAAAGGAAAACGGGCATCTAAAATTAAGGACAGTAGCAAATAAAATAATGCTTCTCTGCTACTCCTATTTGGGACCTTTGCTTAGTCTTGTTGGACAACAGTTTGGACTGAATTGGTTATATCTAGTTTACTTTTTTTCTTTTATTGTTTCAATCTATCATTGAGGGGAGACAAAGTGGTTCGAATGATACCTTTTTATTGGACCAATTGCTGTTGGTGAGACTGAGCAAGCTTTCAAGCCACGCAGGGGCTCTTCCCTGTGTGGCCCAAAAGCTTGCTCGTTCTCACCAACAGCAGTTGGTCCAATAAAAGATATCATTTGAACCACTTCTCTCTCACTTGGGACCAACACAACAACAGTTGGTCCAAATATGTCATACACTGTCTCTAATCTAACTTAAATAGAAGGTATTGCATTGTCTTAAAATCACTGGGACTTCTATACCATTACTTTTGATCCAATAAAAGATAACATTCAAATCCCTTTGTCTCCATCTCTTTTGGGAGACTTGCTTTGGATATAGAGTAACTGTCATACTGAATCAAACCAACAGTTGATCTTCTCCAGAATCCTGTAACTGACTGGCTTCAAAGGGAGGTGCAAAACACATTACATAATGGCTAATCATGGAACCCATAGCTAACTTAAGATAGTTTTTTGTTTGTCTCAGTTTGTTTAGTTTATTACGTAGCCGAAGCCAAAGTAGGGAAAAAAATTAACAGTCACACATATACCACAATACATAGTACATAACAATAATAATAATAACAGCAATAACCTTGTCATCAAGACACAAAAGGCCCCCAGGGCTCCCAAACCAATTAATCTAGTTTAAAAGTGAGAATGTCAGTTAGTGGTTGGCACTTATTCTTAAGCTTGATAATGTCCTGTTATGGAAAGAAGAGATGAGAGTTGCATGGAAGGTTGCTCTTTCCTGAGCTTGGTTTCACTTAATAAGAACTAGCTTTATCACTTGATCTTTGACTGTCGGGATGCACTTTAGATCAGCCGAGATCGTATGCCTGCTATTTTCAGACAAATTGCCCTGGGACTGAACAAACTGCTGTTTAGCTTGTAGTGTTAATATTGTGTCATTTTCAGTATTAAGACTGCATCTTGTGGTGTATGTTTAATGATGATTTGTTTTTGTTTTAAAATTGTTTTTAACAGAATGAATTCACAAAGTGCTTTTGAAGGTTCACAGTTGTTGATCTATTCCTTTGTAATTAAAAGTAATCTTGGAACTATTGCATACAGTATCTCATAATGTCTCCCTTTCCAGCACGTGAAAAGTGCTGCTTACATGAAATCTTTGATTACGTTCCTGTCTATTGATGTATTTCCCAACCATCTTGATTCCTAACCAATCTTGCACAGAGGGTGTCCCTAAATCTCTGATTGTTGGGAGCGAACAACAGTTGATGGATTAGTCCTTAATTAGCCTATTTCTTGTGTGTTTTCTCGGAGGCATCTGGTACTGGCCAATGCTGGAAACAGTGCGTGAAAGCAGACATGATGCTAACCACCCTTTAACCACATTTATGCATATTTCAGGGCTGCATAAGGCACCAATACAGCCCTGCAACATGCATAAATAACCACCAAGGGTGGTTAAAGGTTGGTTAGTGTCATGTCTGTTTTCACCCAGTATGTTGGGCTTCATGGATCAACCAATATGCAATTCTCATGTTGTATGTTATGAACTTTAAATTGTGTTACATAATTCTTTAGACAGGTTTGGGAGGTATCGCATAGACACACTTGTTGTGAGTTTTTGGTGTAACTATTTGATTGCCAAATATGTGTCTTTCACTTAAAGCCAAGAAAGAAGAAAAGAAAAGACAAAAGTCTTCCTCTTCGCCCAGTGATTCAGAAAGTTCAAGCGATTCAAAATCTTCCTCTGACTCATCTGATTCTGAAAGTGCTTCTGAAGAGAAATCTAAGAAAATGAAAAAAAAACACAAAAAAAATTCCAGAAAACATAAGAAGGAAAAGAAAAAGAGGAAGAAAAGCAAGAAAAGGTAAGTCTGAGTAATTTTGCTATTCTGAAAAGGTTTTGAAACCTCACCTAAGTTGCTCTTCAAAATAAACAAACATACTAAAAAGTGAACGCTTTCTTCTTTGCTGCTTGTATTGCTTTATGAAAAGCTTTCTGTAAATAATAGCCAAATTCTGCATATACATTATGTCACATTATAGGCTTAGGTTGCGTTCACACGAGCCTTTTCAGCCGGCTCTTTAATTACCTACATGAGACTACTTTATGCTTTATATATCCATTATCATTCTTCCCGCACACTGCCAAATCTCCCACCCCTGCATTAAATCTTGCTGCACATTATTCCCTTTGAGCTGCTAATGATCCTGTCATTCTCAGCAGCTGTTTTCTGTTGAGGTGGTGGGGGTGGGGGTTGTTAAATGAAGGAGACAGAGTTAAACATTGAAAGCAACAGCAGCCTTGGAAATGAACCTGCATATTTTAATCTTTGTGTACTGGCAATGCTGACTGAAATAAATCACTTGAGGTGGGAGTATGTGTGATGGTTACCCAGAATGTCCACCAAAACATGTCTCTCTGACAGTGGAGAAATAAAAGGTAATTGTCCTTCACATGTTATCAGCAGTGCGTGAGAGGGGCTCAGCTCAATTGTTAAACTTCAGTTTACTCATCAGTTGTGAGTGATTTAGGACCTGCTCGCACAGAACCTTGCAAGCCAGGACGTTAACATGAGTAGTAAAAATGCAAGGGAAGCAAATTGTGCTGCGTTTTTATATCTCATGTGAATGCAGCCTTAGTTTAACTAGCATCAATCACTTCAAGAAATGTGAGGGATTAGAAGGTTTTGGGGTCCTTGATCATTCTTGGGTTGAAAATAGCCTAAAGTACCAATCTTCATACAAGTGGCTATTTTGTATAGTTTTGGTTTGTGATTATTTATTTAAATTCATACCCTAGTCTTCTAAGGATAAGAGCAGCTATAGATAGCACTTGTAAAATTGTAGAAACTCGCTTGAACTACTTTTCTGTGGTCATCAATTTGAGCTATCTGTGCACAGTTGGACTCCTTTTTTTATCTGTAGTAAAAATCACATAAGCCTAAGGAAAAGAAATAAACCAAATTCAAGCTCATAATTTCATAAATCGCTATATTTTGTGACTACTGAAATAGACACCAAAATTAAAATGGCTTGTGTCTAACTAAAATAGTTATGCACAAAAATCTAATTTAGGGGGTGCAATGCGCATGCGCGGCAATTAGCAGCGCGAAAATCCCACTCCTCCTGGTGATCCTGGAAAAGCGCCGAAAAACAGCCAACAACCAAAAGCAAACAAAATAAAAAACCCGAGACCAGCTAGATAAAGCACTGTGGAATGGACCCTGCAAAAAAAACAGCAGAAAAGGGGCCGATCACTCGATACTGCTAGCAGAAAGTCACAGCTGAGACTCCACAAGAAAACACAGTGAATTCTAAAATGGCGGCCGCAGCCCAACCCTTTGCCCCAGGGAACCTGAGGGGGAACAAATAAGCTTGGCAGCAATCTTGGCTGCAGTTAAAGCAGCAAGGGCTGAAGCCCAGCAGGACAAAAATGAACTGATTGATAAAATAAACAAAGTAAAATTCACAGTTGAGGAGGGGAATAAAAAGCTTGAAAACATGGGCAAACACATTGATATTGTAGAAGAACGCATATCAGGCGTAGAAGACCAGGCCCTACGCGCAGACAGCGAGATAGCAAAATTAAAAGAAATGATGGGCTTCCTCCGCTCTAAATATGAAGACCTAGAAAATAGATCAAGGAGAAGCAACCTGCGCATCAAGGGAGTGAAGGAGGGCGCAGAAACAGGAGGGATGCAAGATCTGCTCAAGGAAATAATCAGCACGAATTTTCCTGAACAACAGCACCTCCATATCACAGAAATTGAGAGAGCCCACAGATGTTTGGAGACCCAAACCAAAAGAAAACTAACTCCCTAGGGAAATCGTACATTTTTTAAGATTCAAAGACAAAGAAACATTGTTAGCCCTAGCAAGAAAAAAGAAACAAAATCTGGAATATCAAGGAAATAAACTCAAGCTCCAACCGACTACGCAGCTGAGACTGTGCAGAAATGCAGAGCCTGGTCAAAATACTTTACTGAACTTATAGAAAGGGACCTAAAACCTCAATTTGGCACCCAACCAAAATGACTATACTAGTCAGTGGCAGAAGAAAAATCTTTAAGGACACCAGGGATCTGGAAATATTTCTACATGCCCACAAACCTAGACAACAAGACCTAACTGAATAAAACAAACAAACGAACAAACCAAAAAGAACGTGGAAAGAGCTAGGAAGGGATTTACAGATACTACTGACTTAAATGAAGCAAACTCAAACATCACCCATCTCTGCCTGGCATCCAGTTATCTACCGTCAGATAAGTTCTATTCTACTGTTTTGGTTGCATCTATTATATTGTGTTTGATTCATTTAGAAATGCACTTATAAATAATTGTTAATGAAGTGAATTAGGGATTTCTATTTTCATCTCACCCTTACTTAAAGTAAACCAGGGACTTCCGGGAGGAGGGGGGACAACAAAGAAATAAAACAATGACAATCCCTGCTAGTTACTTCAGAATTACTGAAAGAAATATATTTTACTGTTTCATATGGCATATGGTGCCAATTTGGATGTTAGTGTTATACGTTATGCCAAGCACACTCTGATCTATCCCTGTTCCACCTGCTACTCAGGACTAAATAATGTCCAAAATAAGGAAAATATTTCAAACCACACCACACAAAGTGGCTTTAGGCCAAACAATTCAATTACAGTTAAACTGCAAATACTCTGATGGCACTAACAGATAGAGATAGGCCCTCCATGAAAACCCTATCATTAAATGTCACAGGTCTCAACCACCCTATAAAACGAAAAAAGGTTGCAAACTTCCTAACAGACCAAGCAATTGAAATCTTTTTCATCCAAGAAACTCATTTATTACAAAAAGACCTTTACAGACTTAAAAACAGACAAATAGGGGATATATATGCTTCATGGGGTGGGGGGAGAGAGAGCAGGAGTACTGATAGGATTTTCCACAAAAGTGACCTTTAAACTGTCCAAGATAAAGAAGGCAGGATCCTGTTACTGACAGGAACAGTAAACTGTACGAAAGTGACCCTGGTCAATCTCTACGCCTCAATATAGACACTTAACAATTCTTCCTATTATTGCTCAAAATACAGAAGGCCTTCTGATCACACAAGGTGGCTTTAACTCCCCGCTGTCAGCCCTAGACCATTCTGCACGCTCCCTTCTTAAAAACACCCATTCAAACATCATTAAATTAATAACCCATTATGATCTAGCAGATGCATGGAGATACCTAAACCCATCCACTAGAAGTTATACATTTCACTCCTTGGTCCACAGTACTTATACCAAAATCAATCATGTACTACTAGAAAGGGACTCCTTACACAAATGCTTGAGCTGTGATATAACCCCTGTTACCTTCACAGATCATATTGTGATAATCTCTAAATTTGCATGGGGGAATATTGAACAGATGGTTAAGCGAACTTGGCAGCTCGATAGAGGTTTACTCAAATGTGACTGGATAAAAGAACAGCTAGCAATAAACATGAAAGAATACTTTGACTTAAATGCAGGCTCCGTCTCATCTCCACAAATCTTATGGGAGGCAGCAAAATCGGTAAGAGGTAAATTCATAACTATCAAGGCTGCTATAAATAAAAATAGAAGAGCGAAATTCAGAACTATATAACCACCTACAGCAACTGGACATTGGAAATAGAAGGTTTCTCAGCAAAAAACACACAAGTAGAAATAAAAAAAAACCAGACATGAAATAGAAGCAATTGACACACAAAAAATCACTCCACAATTGATAGAGGTAAAAAAAAAAATATTTTCAGAACTCCCAACAAACCTGGTTAAGTCCTGACACAAATGACAAAAGATAAAAGGAAAAAATGTTTCATTTCAACAAGTTTTATCTTCCAAATGGCAAAACAGCAACCAAACAAGAAGATATACAAAAGGCCTTTGCAGAATTCTATCAAAAGCTGTACACAACATCCAATCCGGACCCTGAAATGATAAAGAAATGTATTAATATAAACTCCCAAAATTTAACCATGGTCAAGTCAGTTTCCTTAATGCTTCCTTGTCATCTGATAAGATAAAATTAACAATAAAAGAACTTATAAAAACAAAGCCTGCGGACCTGACGGCCTGCCAGCAGAACTCTATCAGACCTTCAGTGACACATCCCCCAACCTAACACATTCTTTTAATAATATTATAGAACTACAGAAAATGCCCCCCACATTTTATGAAGCAGTAATCACCCTGATACCAAAACAGGGCAGAGACCAGGAAGAGTGTGGTAACTATCGCCCAATATCCCTACTCAATATTGACAATAAAATCTTTGCAAAGACACTAGCAAGTAGACTGATAGCTATCATTGGGGAAATAGTTCACCTTGACCAAACAGGCTTCATCCCAAATAGATTAGGAATTGCTAATGTCAGGAAAATTGTTAATCTCTTTGCAGCACAAAAGAAAAATGCCCCGACATTAATACTCTCGGCTGATGCAGAGAAGGCCTTTGATCGTTAAGAACCAGAATTCCTATATCTCATTATGGAAAAGATGGGTATAAAAGGGAATTTCCTACAAGCTATCAGAGCCCTGAACTTTAACCCAAGCTCTAAACTATTAATAAATGGCAATCTCTCTAAACCCGTCTACCTAACTAGAGGCACAAGACAGGGCTGCCCCCTGTCCCCTCTACTTTTCAATATAACCCTGGAATTACTTGCATGCGCTGTGCTCCAAGACCAAGAAATAACTGGAATACAAATAGGCCCTACGCAACACAAAATGTCCCTATTTGCAGATGATATGCTTGTTTACATAACACAACCTCGGAAAACTGTTCCAAAGCTGCTTCTATTAATAGAACAATTTAGTACAATATTGGGCTACAAAATTAATTACCATAGATCCCAGGTGCTTATAATAGCAAAAAACAAGGAGGGCAGAGTGGCCATTGAAAAACAAGTACAATTTACAATAGCAAAAACCCAATTCAAATATCTAGGGGTGAACATTACCAGAGACCATAAAGATCTCTTTAAAACTTCCCCAGTATACTAAACCAGATTTGTACAGCAGTGACTTGGAGACAACTCAAAACATCCTGGTTAGACAACATTAACTTATTCAAGATGATTGCGCTACTAAAAATATTATATAAAGCAATGGCCCTACCAATCCACCTACCAAAATCCTTCATAAAGCAATGTGAACGCACTCTTCTTGAAGCAGTCTGGAAAGGGAAAAAACATAGGATTAGTAAAACCACTCTATCCGGAAGGAAAGACAAAAGCGTGATCAATATGCCAGATATAAACCTGTATTTTAAATAGGCATCCCTTAGAGCACTTAAATATTGGTTCCACCCCACTGTGCACACAAGTTGGGTGGAAATAGAAAAACAGGTGACAGCCATCTCCAACTTTCAAGAATTGCTAACTAGTGGGTCATCAAACGATGCCAACAAGCTATCTACCCACCCCTTTGCCCATACAGCCCTACAACATTGACACCAGACCCTAAAACAGATGAAAACATCCCTGCATGCCTCCCCATTATCCACACTAAATGCCCAAGAATCAGTTGATGATAAACTAGCCACAGAACTTCGTAAACTCCTTACCAAACAGGGTATTACCAGAGCAGAGCAGCTGTTCCACAAAGATAAATTTGTGGAACTCCAGGAATTGGAAGGCAAAACTAAAACAAAAATAGATATCTTTCAGTATTTGCAACTAAAAGACATATACACAGACAAGACAAAAATCAAACAATACTTCAGACCTACTACTGACATTTAATTTTTTTTTATTCAATTACACACCAAATAAGGGAATGATTGCCAGGATCTGTGGTGCACTGTTTCAGATCATGACAAGTAAGCAAATACCCTGTATCACAAAATGGGAAAAAGATCTAGGGAAAAAAATTAATGAAAACCAAATAGAACAAATATGGCAGCACATGCATACCTGTGCAAGGTCCCTTGAAATTAAAGATCCTCCGATAAAGGTAGCTCTGAGATACTATCTTACCCCAGAACACTTTAAAGCAATGTCCAGATCTGATCCAGGCCTATGCTGACAAGAATGTGGAGAACGAGGTACCTACCTTCATTGTTGGTGGGAATGCCCCAGAATACAACCCTTTTGGCACATGATATGGAGATATATGAATAAAGCCACAGGGCTAACAATACCATTCCGAGTGGAAACAGCCCTGCTAGGAATCTATCCAAACATATCTCTAATGAACTACCACCAAGATACTTGTAAACGAATGGCACTAGCCGGGATCAGTATAATAGCCAGAAATTGGAAAAATGCAAGAGACATTTCAGAAATAGAACTGATAAAACGAATGTGGTATATGTACTCAATGGAAAAGATTTCAGCAAACCTCGAAGACAAGTACAAAAAATTTGCAACAAGATGGTATACCAGCATGGAGAGCATCCAAGGCTACACGCTAACAGAAGAAGCAAAGATATATATATAGTGGACTACTCAATTTAAGACACTGTACTATGAGACAAGGAGCAGTTGCATAATTTACCAGGACAATATTGCTTGGTAGATTGTTTAATGGTTATATTTAAATTATAATGTTAAAAGAGAAAAGAGACAAAACACCTGTATTTTATTTTTTGTATTTGTTTCCTATATCAAAACCAAAAGCAATGTATTATGAACAATACAACAATAAAACTTTGTCAAAAAAATAAAATAAAAAATCTAATTTAGTGGTGAAAATGTGCAAGAGTAATTTCCTTCAATGCAAGCACTAAAAATCAGGTAAATTGTCACTTAGGATGTTAACGAACGAGATGGTAGCCCATACCTAGTGGGTGTCCCACCTTCCTGTTTGTTAGGTGTTCACCCCCACCAGCTGCATGGCCACCACCTCCTGGACAGGCAGCCCCACTTACAGCAAGGTCCTGGAGCATGCAGAGACTGCTGTGTGGGCTAATGTGTGCCCCATCAGTTAGATTGTGTGCAGCCGCCGTGTGCACAGGTCTACCCAGCCCTATAGAGTCACGGGTGAAAAACCTAGAGCATTTCGAAGAGCAACCACTTCTGGCCCCTCTCTCCCTTCTTGCAGGTGCTCTATAAATGGGAGGTGGGGAGTTCTCTGACCATGCACGTGCATGCGAGATCAGGGCGGGGGCCATGGTGAATTGTGGTATGGCATAACAATCGGCCACTTTGGGGGCTGGAGGTTGGAAGCACTTGCACTTGAAGGCGGGGGAGGGGGCACACCTCTGTCTCTTCGCTTCCTATTGCCATTTCCAGGCCTGGCAAACCTGCAAGTGCCAATAAAAAAACGCAGAGGTTCAGACCTGCAGCCAGCTAGTCTGAAAATATCAGGTTTTGAAGTAGTGGTGGTAGCGGAGACTGTGGGGTGACTGACTCTGATGTGTGCCGGGTGTCCTGGGAAGAAAATATTGAACCATATGTTGTAGCCATTGCAATTTGTTTCGTGGGAGGCTGTTCCGCCTCTCGCTACGCGCCTACGTGGCGGTGCTAGAGGCCGCGGGCCTGGGGTTCTGCCGCCACTTGGGGCTGCTCAATGCCCGCGCCGGCTGCACTGCCGTCAAGCTCTATGCTATTGAAGAGGGCCCTGTGGCTGCAAGAGTAAATGCTAGGCTGGGAAGCCTGTTTGATTGCTGTCTGCCCTGTAGAGGAGCGCAGCAATCCCGGCTGCTGCCAGAAGTTGTGACGACACAATACTGCTGCTGGACGCTCAGAGAGGCTTGCCTGAGGAATTACAAGAGAACTTCTGGGAGCCGTCACGGAAGAGAGGGATGGCGGGACGCTCTGCGAAGCCTGTCGCTGGAGTAGGACAGCGTACGGGTAGGGTAGAGAGCGGGCTGGACCTGCATTTAGGAGCTGTTCCAGAGTCTGCCAGAGACTGCTGTGCAAACGAGCAAGCTGCAGCGTGACGCGAGAGCTCTGGGGTTTTCTCTCAGTCTCCCTATACGGAACTCCGCGAGTGGGCTGATAGAGCAGATACGGAGCTGAGACGTCTGTGCCTCTGATGAATGAGCTGGGACTCCGCTCTGTTTATATTTTATACTTTTATATATTATACTGTATATTTTTTAGCCTATTTTCTTTCGGGTTTGGTAATTGGACGTGTCAGGACTGCTATTAGCTGTTCCTTGCACCTGGTCTAGTGGGGTGTCCCCCTGGAGCCGGTCGCTCCATGATTGGCTCCTGCAGTCTTGTCTGTTGAGGGGCGCGCTGTAAGCGGGGCTGGGGGAGGCAGAGTTCCCCTTCTATTCGGAGAACAGTTATCAAGATGGAGAAGAAACGAGGGAGAGACTCATCTTCTTCTTCTTCCCCAACTGAGGTTACCCCTGAGAACTAGGAGAAGGGTGCAGAAGCAACTACCTCCCGAGTACGTAACTCCTGTGTACAATAAATTTGAATGTTTGGCGGGTATTGAAGGTGGTCTGGAAATTGGAATCTGTGACCATACTAAAAATGACCATAATTCCATCTTGGCTGAGGGAAATTTGGCCATCTCTCAGGACACTGAAACCAGAGATTTTTTTAATCTCTCAGACTCAACTAATTGCCAGGACAGTAGCTTCACTGTTTACCAGCATTAATGTTGTTAGCAACTCTCTGGCTACTGCTCAGAAGCAGCTTGAGATTCTTAATAAGCTAGATCGCCCCTTGATGGCTACTAGTCCGCTCCCAAAGCTGACAGCTGAAAATGACTTGTCTTTCCATCCTGGCCGACGGACGGGAGATAAGGCCCTTGGAACTAAAAACTTTTTATAGGCAGAATCCTGCCTTTGATGATGTTAAGCGCTTGATACCAAACACAATTTTTCTTAGAACAAGGCCCGATTATAATGGCATTGTACCTAGATGGGATTCTCTGGTGGATATTGCTCATAATATTTCATGTTTAATGGGTAAAACAGTGAATTCCAGGAATATAGCAGAAGTAAAATATCTCCCCCATTTTTGGAGGGGCTACAGTTTGGAAATTCACTTTACTTCCTTTTCTATAATTAAGGACATCTTTAAGGAAAGGAAGTTTTTGCAATATAGAGGAATTTCCATAGATAGGGTATGGTGTCTTGCAGAGCCTAGCTCAATTCAGCGTTGAGATTGCTTGCTTGCTTTCTTCTCCTAATGCTATCCCTCTGGGAATGGTAAGACAAAATCAGATTACGCCTCAACAACTTAATATAAACCAAGAAATCGAAAGAGGCTTTCCTGAAATTTCAACTGATCAGGAAATATGTCAGCCCAGTGCTATGCCAAATGTTTCGCCCTCTCAGGATAGTATTAAACCAAAGGGTGATCCTGTGATTATAGACTTCATGGACTTTATATCCAACTACCAGCCTGACGCTATCAAAGACAATTCACTTGTAACTGTAGGAAGAAATTTGTGTCAAATTAAAGAGGACTTAAACCCCACGATTAGACGGCAAACCTTTATAAACGAACTTGGTGCTTTTTTGTTCGATAATACTGGGACCAAGGATGGCACTAATGTTAACTCCCTATTCAAGCACTTGTCTCCTATCGATCAGGATATTTTACTACAAAAACTAGAATCCTGTAGGAGCAGTCTCCATGGAGACTTTGGTTTATGTAGCATTCGTGTCAGGACAGGCTGCCAGCCCAAATCGGATGGAGCAAGATTTAGAAGTCCCTATAGAAGTCCATGGCCCCACTTCCGCAGTGCAAGAGACCCCCTCTGGGGGATTGGGTGGCTTAATAAGTATGAGTTCCTGGCAGGGCGAGGATGGCCCCCAACGCAGAAATGGAGCTATTATGAATGAGAATACACTCCAAATAGAGACAGAGACCAACCCTGCTTGACTACATATTGATTATTCCCTGCATCTTAGTAATTTAGGTGGGGAAAACGGAAGTAGCCTCTGGGAATCCAGTTGTTCAACATAGGGCCCCTTCCTTTCATTCATTTAAAAATCAATTTAACATAGGGTCATGGAACATTGCCGGCCTAAGGGCTAAGCTTATTGATAGAGAATGGGTTGAGTAAATAGGCTCTTTTGATTTGATTTGCCTTCAGGAGACATGGCTTGAGAAGGGTGTGTCCCTGTATTTCGATAACTTTAAAGCAGAACTGCATGGAGGACAAAAATTACATTAAAAGGGCTGAATTTCTGGAGGATTAGCTTTTTTGATCTCTGATTCTTGTCTTAATCTATTTCAGTCTCTAGCTTCTATTATACCGGAGTTCCAGATTGGCCTATTGAACCTCCCAGACCAGAGACAGTTTCTCTTATTCAATACTTACATCCCTCCATCTACTTCAACTTATTGTGTGGACATATGGGCTATTTTAGAACAATAAATAAATAAATACAGCAATAAATATCCTTGTACTTGTATTATGCTATTAGGGAATTTAAACGCCCGTATTGGCGCTCCAGCTAAGGAACCAACCCAGTTGGGTAGATTAGATAGCTCTTCTTCCCCGATTATGACAAGGAGGTCGAAAGATATAACTGTAAATGAACAGGGACGCGCTCTCCTGGCTCTTATGACAAACTTAGACCTTACCCCTTTAAATGGCAAAATTCAAGGTGACCTGGAAGGTGATTTTTACCTTCTTAAGCCCTGTTGGAAATAGCACCGTTGATTATATTTTGGTAGATTCTCCTTTTGTGGAGGATTTTATTTCTCTTACTTGCATTAATAGGCCTGAAAGCAACCATGTATTGTTGGAGCTACAATTAACTATTTCCCAGATGCCAACTTTGCTACCCAAAATGAATTATCTTGTACAAGGCTTAAAGCTTGGTCCTCTATCCAATGGATAACTAGGTCATATGAGTTTTGCAATTCTAAAGCACTCATGGAGTTAAGCTCTGCCCTTTTAACCGAGCAAAATATGGGGAAGTTATTTGAGATCTTTGATACTATTTTATCATGTGTTAAGGACTATTTTTCGTCTTCTCCCCCAGCTTGCTCAGGTGTAAAACAGAAACGCCAATGGTTCGATAAGGAATGCTGGGCTGCTAAAAGACAGCTCATTAGCGCAAAAAAGGCTTGGGTAGTAAAACAATCTCCACTGTCACAAATCAAATTTCAAGACTTGTGTAAATCCTACAAGCTTCTACTTAGGAAGAAAAGTAAAGATTTCCATAACAATTCTTGGGCTAAAATGGCAGTTGCTGCACACACAGGAAATGCGAGTGCATTCTGGAAAATCCTGAATTGTATAATGAAACCTGGTTTACCTGAAACTAATCCCCCTATTCTAACAGCAGTGTGGGAGGATTTTTTCAGAACTATGTATAATGGACAAGGACCAAATGATGATGCCTTGGGCCTACTTGATCTTGACAGCTTATCCCCATTAGCTCCAGTCCTTACAGAATCTGAAGTCAAGAAATTAATAATGGCACTGAAATCAAATAAAGCTCCTGGCCCTGACTTAGTAAATGCTGAGCTTTTACAGGCCGCACCAAACTGGTGGGCATCCATTCTCTGTACCTTATTTAAAAGGATCAACCTAGCTTGCCAAATCCCTGGGACTTGGGGCCTTAGCTGGATCATCCCTATCTTTAAGAAGGGGGATAGAAGGGACCCATCATGTTATAGGCCCATCAGTCGTCTTTCTGTTGTAGGTAAATTGTATGCGTCGACGCTATTAAAGTATATACAAGATTGGGCTGAAACAAATAGGCTAATTCCTCCTGAGCAATTTGGTTTCAGGAGTAACCGATCCACAATTGATTGCTGCTTTATTTTGACACATTTGATACACAAGTATGTCAAGATCAAAAATTTCACGAAAGCCTTTGACTCCGTTCCTTGGCATAGACTATGGACAAAATTAAAAGTGCTAGATCTGGATAGCAGAGTTCTTAACTTGCTTATCCAGTTACACTCTAATAACAGCGCAAAAATTTAAATGGACAATAGGAAACCCCTAAGTGATTCGATACCTATTGAGAGAGGGGTGCGGCAGGGCTGCATCCTTGCCCCTACCCTCTTCAGCTTGTATGTTGCTGATTTGGTGGAAGCTATTAAAACAGCAAATTGCCATCCTCCCTTGATTCACTCTTATCCCTTATATCTTTTGCAGTATGCTGATGTTCTATTTTCTCAAAACAGAAAGGGGGTTAAAAGAGTCAATAAACGGTCTTCTAAGGTACTGCAAATTAAATAGTCTGGAGGTAAATGACAAAAAATCCAAAATTATGATAATTGGAGGCAGATGCCGCCCTACAAGTTGGAACTTTAAGGAGAAGAACCTTGAAGTTGTTAAATCATTTACATAATCTGTGGACTACTACTTAAAGATGACGTACGTGAGGTTCTGGCTTAGATTGCTAACTCAACAGCCTGATATGATTCCCATAAGCTGTCTTATTGAGCAATTAGAATTTACGGGGATCAGAGCTTACCCCTGGGTAGTTTACTTGGGCTCCTTGCTAAGACACATGGGTTTCTCCTTGCCATACTTCTGTGGGAAAGAAAGTACAACAATCAAGAGAGAGATTTCCATCAGATTAAAGGACACCCTTATTCAGGAGGATTTTGCATTTGTTAAGGCAGCCTCTTGGTTAGGGCAGGTTAAAGAACTTTTTTCTTGTGAGACCTATCTTGATGTCTTGGAAAATAAAACTTTGAGAAGGCTATATACCCAGTTAAGATTCCAAACGATAAGAACTGAAGTCCTAGAGGGCTGATTTGCTGGGAAAGAATACAACTTGCGTAAATGCACTTGCTCTTCTGATGAGATTGAAACTGTTGTCCATTTCCTCCTCCGATGCCCATATTACTCTAACCTTAGAGATATTTGGTTCTCTAGACTTATATTAAACAAGCCTGCCACTAGCCAAGGTAATTTATTTAAATTTCTTATTAATTTGTCCACAAAGGAAGATTTGCTAGATGTTTCCATATTCACTAATCTTGCCCTTGAAAGACAAACCCACGTGAGAACTAATCTCAAAACTTTTGTCATCTAAACCTGGTTATTTTGTTTCATGGGTTATAGATCTGCCCAGGATAGGCGTATCCACTTATGCTGGCTATGTTATGTTCAGGTTTTATGCTACTGTAAGAGAAAGGCCCTGCAAGAACTGTTAATTGGTAAAATACATGCTGGGTTTCCAAATTATATTTTTAGGTTTGGACTATTGCTTTATTGGGCTATACCATAAGCCTGATATTGGAAATTATGTGTCAGCAGGAATACCCGGGAGTTGATTCTATATATTTATTTTGGCTAGGTCATCTGCCATATATGATGAATAATAATTAATGAACTGAATGAATGTTAAGGTTTTAATACTATTATGCATGTACTATGTTGTTAGCTATTTTGTATTTGTATTCTGTACTATATGTTTGCTTGTTATGATTTTACTCTGTATGTTGGCCATGGCGAAATGCCTGTGCCTAAATAAATAAATAACTGCAAATATCAATGGGGGAATGCACAGGGAAAGGAAAGGGTAGGAAATAGCATGGCAGGGGGTGGGAGCCCACAGAGGGAAAGTATGCCATCTCAATGCTGGGGGGCGGGGGGGGGGGGCAGGATGGGCCAGAGGAAAACAGTAATACACAGGAAATATTTTTAAAAGCTTCATTGATAACACACAATATTTTAAACAATTCAACGATGCCCATTAAATTGTCACTGATGTTGGGTGGTGGGGCTAGCATTTGCGGTTGATGTGCCAGCACAAGGCATTCCAGTTAACTGGCCGGGGGGTTCTCCAGTATGGCCCCACCAGTCCTGCAGATGTAGAGAACACATGCAACGATCATTAGCAGGGAAAGGGTCTCTATCTGGAAATCAATTCTTGCAGCAATTGATCTGCAGCGTTACTTTAAAGCCATCCCCACAACAGAGCAGGTGGCGCGGAACTGTCAAAGTAACGTTGCTTCATAAGCCATAGTTTCATGGGGCTGGCAGGGTTCCCCCTAGAACAGGCCTCAGGAACACCCCCTCGATACATGTTTCAGTGCACGGTCTAAAGTCTCTCCAGTGTACATGTGGCCAAAGAAGGGGGAACTAGCAGAAGATGCGGGTGTTTTGGTTCTTCCCTAACCACATGGCCAGCATGTTCACAAATTGGGCATGGTGGTCCTCTTATGGCCTGGAGAACCATGGAGAAGAACGCTTTGTGGTTCAAGTAGTCGTCATTGCTATGGGGTGGGCCGATGATGGCGATATGGCTTCCATCGATCACCCCTATACAGTTTGGGAAACCCTCCACAGGGACAGCCAACTGCAACACCCAGTCCAGCGGCACTTCCACTATTGTGAAAACCTCCATTAGTATGGCGCCCACCATGGAGGTTCCAATGCCAAACTGCAGGGCAACAGAGCGGCAGGAGTCTGGAGTGATGAGCTGCCAGATGGCAATGGCCATGCGCTTCTCCACAGGGATGGGCGACTGCATCACCATGCTCTCTTTCTCCAGTTGTGGCCTGAGGAACCCAGTTAGCTGCAGGACAAGGTGACAGAGCATCTGAAGTTTGCAACCCACTCAGCATCTCTCCACAAGGACAGCATGTTCTCCCACCAGTCTGTGTTTCTTCTTGACCCAGACCAGCTTCTCAGTGGGTACAGCCCTGCAAATGACGTTGGTGACTGAAGCTGTGTCTCCTGACAGATACCTCTCTCTGTACATCAGCTCCCTTTTGTATGGCTTTGTTCCTCCCCAGCACGGTCCGTTGCCGCCAGAGTTAGACAAGTGCACAATGACAAAGCAGGAGGTGCGCTCCACTATCCCAGCCCAAGAACCAGTCTGTGCCTTAAAATCACATCCACTAACAGCAGCAGAAGGCTTGGAACTATTGGATCATTCAGTGATAATGAAGGCCTGGCATGTGATAACAAGTACCTTGAAGTTATCTGCATACTTCTCCATGGCTGTGGTACCAGCATCCATGAACTCTGCAGATCATGCGCCAAATGTTTGGAACAGCTTAAAGAGCTTGGAGGCTGCCTAGCTAGGATTGCCTGCATGCCGCACATGAACAACTACTTGTGACTATTGGTCATGTGTTCTCAGAGGACTGACTGCAAACCGGTTATTGGTTGAAAATGCTTTTGCAAACCCTAGTTGGGGGCGGGCACTGCTAATCCATGTAACAAGTACATTGGTGCACATGCCAAGTCATCTAAAAATGTTGCAGCTATTACCACCACAGAAGCATGGAATCTTTTAATGGGCAGGTGGATAGATCTGGAAGGCAATGAAGGTCACTGTGCTCGCAGTGTATGTGGCAGCAGAGTTGTAAGCAGAGCGATTCAAATGATATCTTTTAGTGAACCAGCTGCTGCTGGTGGAAATAAGTAAGCTTTCGGACCACACAGGGCCCTTCCTACGCTACATGCTTGGGGAAGGGCCCGAAAGTTTGTTTGTTTCCACCAACAGCAGTTGGTCCAATAAAAGTTATCCTTCAAAACACTTTGCTGCTTCCCTCTGTGTCACTTGGGACCAACACGGCAACCACACAATCTCTCTGGGGCAGAGCTACTCATTAGTTAAAAGCTAATCATATTTTCTTATTTTTTGCAAGCAAAAATTGTTACTTTCAATGAGCATGAGGGGTCATAACGCCATAAAAAGCTATTGCTGCGGGTTATTTGCCGATAGGAAAGCCAAATGGCTTCAGCCTTTGTTTGTGGGTGCTGTGTCCACAAGGGGTACAAGGCCCAAAGAAGTTGGGGAGGTGATGGACACCCTGGCCTTTGCTGACATTTGGGATATGTCCTGATGTTTAGAGAGAACCATCAAACCCATCCTGCAAGGCAGCCTATGCGCTCATAGGGTGGCATATTTTTTATTATTTATCTGTCCAGTTTTTACCCCGCCTTTCCCAAATGGCTCAGGTTGCTTACAAAACATATAAAACAGTACAAAAACCCTGACCCCTCCCCAACTCCCAACCAGCCCCTCTCCCGACATGCCAAGTTCTTTGAAACAAAAAAGTTGCACCACCTCCAGAAGATGCTTGGACTTGGGCTCAAACGAACCTCTGGGGGAAGGGAGTTCCATAGAACTGGGGCAGCAACCAAGAGCACCCTTCTGCGAACCCCCGTCCTTCGGACAAGAGTAGCAGATAGAACCTGCAAGAGGATGCTCCCAGCTGTCCATAGGTGCCACAGTGGAACATTGTAGGACTGATCGTCTTTCGAATATGTAGGACCCAGACTATTTACGGCTTTAAAGGTCAAAACCAGCACCTTGAATTGTGCCTGGAAATCTGTCTAGGCAGCCAGTGCAGACTTCAGAGCACTGGTGTTATGTGCTCCCTGCAACTTGTCCGTGAAAGGAACTGATCATCTGTGTTCTGCACCAGTTGCTGCTTCTGAAAGGTCATCAAGAACAGCTTCACATAGAGCAAATGGCAGTAATCTAGCTGCAAGGTAATGAAAGCGTGGATGGAAAAGCGCTCCTGGCCACCACTGCAACCTGATGATCCAGAAGCAATCCAAGGCTGAAAACCTGATTGACCAGAGGGGGTCCGACCCCATCAATAACAGGAGTTCCAATCACCTCAGTCTTGTCAGAATTCAGCTTCAGTTGGTTCACCCTCATCCAGTCAACAACTACAGCCAGGCATTGGGTAAGCACCAAGACTGCAGGGCCTGGGTCAGATGAAAAAGAGCAGTAGAGGTGGGCATCATCAGCATATTGATGACACTTCACCCAGACTTACAAAAGATCTCGCCCTGCAGCCTCAGGCACACATTGAACAAAAGGGGAGACAGAATAGAACCCAGTGGGATTCCACACGGGAGGTCACGAGAGGATGACGAGAGCAATGACCCATCACTACCCACTGAGACCCATCTTACAGGAAAGAACTGAACCACTCGAGCAGTCCCGCGCACTCCTGTCAGGTCCCACAGTCGTGTCAACACCACCTCATAATCAACTGTATAAAAGGCCGCTGAAATATCTAGCAAAATCAACGGTAGAATTTCCCTTATCCATCTCCAGGTGCAGATCGCTGACCTTAGGCCACAAGTGCAGTCTTCATGGCATACCCACGATGAAAACCCAACTAAAACAGGTCCAAGTGTTGGCATCAAGATGAGCCTGGAGCTGCCGGGCAACCACCCATTCAATACCTTTCCTAAGAGGGGAAGGTTAAAGGCAGGCCAATAGCTGGCCAGGGAGTTGGCGTCCAAAGATGGGTTCACATGCAGATAATGGGGTTCTATATATGTATGATGGAGTGCAGAAACCACGCAACCCTGCTGAAGGTTCCAAGTTCCTCAGAATGGAGGAGTGGACGCTGCAAATGAAATGAGGCAGTTGGGTGCAAACAAGACTGTGACTTTTCTGGATGTTTGTATGCTGTCAGAAGTTCTTGATCTATACAAGGTTTGGACGAGCGATGAAGTGCAGAGCACCCTGATGAGCGGGGATGTTTACCACCCTAACTGTATGGTAATGCAGCAGATGCTAAAGAGGGGATATAAGAGGTTCATGTTTGCTAAGGAGTATTATGCAAACCAGCAGCGAGATCTCAATAGAACTGTGTGCTAATATCTGCCAGTTCATCACTGTGAGAAGTGAATACAAGAAACCAATTGACAACATGCGAAGACTGATTGCTTTTGCTTTCAATTTTTCCTTTTGATTTTTACTATAGACGCTCAGTAAAGTATGTGATTTGCTCAAATTCCGCATTCTATGCATGGCATGAGGTTATTTACAGTTGCCAATTGCTGGCAGGTTTAAATGCAGATATGAACCTCCCTGGGTGGGCAGGGATAATAGGCACTGGACCACCTCCTAGAGTCATAATAGGCCAGAAGAAAGAAACAGCTAGGGTGGCTGCTTCTTCCCATGGTTCGCCACAGCTGTGAGCCATGATGGGGCAGGATGCTGCAAAGGGTGGGGTTGGTGGGCAGAGTGCAGTGTGGAAGAATGCCTGCCCATGTACTAGGCTTGTCACACTAAACCTGCGACTTGAGACTGCCAGTGCACACAAGACATATACTTGAAAACTGCCTGCTTATTAGCTCTCCAGGGTAAACATGTGAGTGGGGTCTCCAGGGACTGAACCTGGACTTCAGAGGGCTATTGTCTCATTTAACACCCTAAAAGGCATGCTAGCATCCAGACTAGGTCTGAACGATTACCAATTTTTTATTCTTGTGAGCAATCTCGCAAGTTCAGGAACCAGGACTGATGTCCTGGCCCAAATTCTCAGGCAAAAAATATTATTTTAAATAAATAAATCACTGCACATGCATAAAATGGCTGATGCTCTTAAACAAAGTGGCAGCAATAATGCTGCTATTTTGGTTAAGGGCGGTGGCCATTTTGCAAATGCATAAACAGCGCAGCAGCCATTTTGTGTATGTGTAGTGAGTTTTTATCTTTTTTGTTTTTGCCTGAGAATTTGGCGGGGATTGAGAGGAGGTTATCTGTTCGTCCAAAAACGAACCAAGAGCCTGGAGTTCAACAAGATCTCTCATTTGTGACAGATTTAGTTTCAGCCCTAATCAACTCTACGTGTTTTGCCACCTGAACATCATACTGACTTCTCAACTAAACAACTCCCTTCCAGTTCCAACATAGAATCTGTTCCAATGAAACCATTCAAGTCATCAATTTCACTAGCACACTACTATTTGTAGCTATGGTATAATATACGTATTAAAAACTTGTATATTGTGAAGCAGGAATATATTAAACCTGGAATGTATCAGAATGAAAATGTCACGGAGGAAAACAATTGCTACTTGTAAAGACGTAACCTTTTTTTTTCTTTTCCAAACCCAAAGTGAACAAATAGGACAAAACTGCATGATCACAAACCCCATTTTATAACACACACAAGAGCCATTTCTATCTATTTGCATTTTGCTAAATCCTCTTACAGTGAACCCACTGATACATTGAACTTAGTTTGTGATCTTATGGCAATTTGTTATATTGAAGTTATGTAATATTCATAATGCAAGCACTGTTTATTTGTTTCTATATGAAAAAAGCTCATCCAGTGAGAGCGAAAATGAAAAATCTGAAGTACAACCATTGTCTACTGTCCGTCCAGAGGAGATCCCTCCTGTACCAGAAAACAGATTTCTGATGAGAAAAAGTCCTCCTAAAGTAGACGAAAAGGAAAAAGAAAGTAAAAGCAGGGAGAAAGAAAGGGAAAGGTAAGCTCACATCCAGGGCTGCACACTGAGTGAATCCTATGCTTTTAGCCTCTTGTGAAATCAGGTCTCCCTTGTAGTATAGCGAACTCAGTGGTGGCTGGTGGGGCAGTGGGTGGAGCCAGCAGTAGACGAAGCCAAGCCAGCGGTGGGTGGGACCGACCAGAATTTTGACATTAAAATGGAATTTTACAGCCTTGGCTTCCCATCTGTAATAAATGAGTGTGTGTGTGTGTGTGTGTCTTTGCTATTTCCCCTCACTCTGCCTGCCTTAGATTGTAAACCCACTAGGGAGGGACATGTCTTGTTTCTGGTCTGGGGAGGAAGTCTTTTCTAGTGAATCAAGCATGGGACTGCAAGACAAGACATCTGGATTCTCTTCCTGGCTCTGCCACTGACTTGCTGTGTGTGCTTGGACCATTCCCTTTCCCTACCTTGCTTTCCCAGCAAGGGGATATTATTTATATAGCACCAGCAACGTACCTGGTGGTGTACAATTAGTAGTTAGAGAGACTGATCCTTACCCTGAAGGGCTTTCAATGTAAGAAAGACAAGGGAGAGGAGAACATGGGGAGGGATGAGGATATGTTCATGATGTTGAGAAGTTGTAGGTGCACATGCATAACTTAGTGACAGGGAAGAGGAGGCTTATAGAGAGAGCGAAAACCTACACTAGGAAGAGGGAAGGACATTATCGTTTTGACACTCCTCGTTTTTTCTCTTTGTTTCTTGTATATGGTTTTAATGTTGTATTTAATTATATTTACATACTTGTATTTTTACAGCAGTTCAGGACTAGAAGTGTGCAGGGGGACACTTTATAAATAAAATTATTGTTATTGTTTTGAGCACTAGTCTACGGATCAGGTTTAATTCCCTGAGCCACCATAGACTTCTCATGTGAACATAGGGCAAGGTTCCTAGTTTTCCCATGGCTACCCGTATAATAATTACTTCCTTGGAGGACAGAGGTTTTATGAGGATAAATACATTAAAGACTGAGATGCTCAGCTGCAAGATAGATGGATTTCATATGGCAGAACTTCCATTACTAGATTATCAAGGGAGAGGTGATCTGATCCACTCTGGCAATTCCTGTGTTCCTAATGAACATGCAGACATCATCCAAAAAGGCTGTTCTTTGACATCGACCCTTCATAGCATAGGAGCAGGGGCAGATTTCTGTAAGCTATGACAGACGTATCTAAGCCAAGATGAAAAAGGGAAGTAGGAAATCTAAAAATGCATTCCAATTAGGAGCCGCCAAAAACCTAGCAGATAAGGTGCTAGGCTTGGATCTTGGAGAACCAAGGTCTTATCTGTCTCAGCCATGAACTTACTGGGTGACCTTGGGCAAGTCACTTTCTATCAGCCTCCGTTTCCTATCTGTAAAACGGGAATGTATGTATCCCTGAGACTCTCCTTGAGATTCTCTCTACACAAGGGAGACTCCCTTCTCTTGTGTATCCTAAATTTGTAAGCCTGTTGGGGCAGGGACCTGTCTTTTTAATCATGATCAACACCAGGCACAATGCTGGCACTGTATTAATAAAGACAAAATGATTTGCCTTCTGGAAAAGAGGAATGAAAATGACAAAAATATTAACATGGCTTCATGAGTATTAGAGATCAAGCTGAAAGGGGCATGTAATAAAGTAAAAAGGAAAGGAGGAAGACTATCCTGTACTATATCTTCCCTCCATTTTCTTTTCCATTCATGTTCATTCATCCTCTTCTCTATCCCTTGCTTAATACAGTTTGGGATACTTTTTCCCATTTCCAAGTGTGAAAATTTGTATTACTCTTGGGGATTGGAAAAGATTTGCTCAGGTGAGCAGGCAGCCTTCCTGGGTAAGAGCCTTTTAGTTTTAGAAAATGGGTAGGTCTTCTGCATTTGAAGAAACCCTGTCTCCAATAACTACCAGCAGGCAGTGTGTTCAATGACAGGAGTTACGTAATAGCTAGCCCAGATTACAGACATTTCCAGTAACTTAAGACACAATTCAAGCAAACATTACCATGTGTGAAAACAGTCATAAAGCTAACTCCACTTTAACATTTCTTATGCATGTTGTAGGGCTATACTGGTGCCCTATGCCAGGTCACCAAGTAAGTTCATGGTTGCAACATGCATAAGAAATGTTAAAGTGGAGTTATACATTATATCTGTTTTAACCCAGTATCTGAAATACACAGACAGTATATAGGCCACAACTAAAGTGCAGGCAAACCCAACATGATTGTGAAATCCTACAATGCACACCATAAATGCTTAAATTTTTCCCTGAGGAAAAAGGTTCCCCTTCTCTGATATAGCACACTTCCATTATCCTTCCTATAGCAAGCTAAAAGCTCCCAGACCAGCGAACAAGATAAAAAAAATACATTGAAAAATTGTTAAGATCCCAAATTTCAATTAGAGTGGGGAACAAAATTCAAATAGCACGGGTATTTCCTCCTTCAAAAACACTAAAACCACACAAGGCTGTCTGCAAAATCACACAGTGTTCTTAGTTCCCAAACAAAAGGAAAAGCTTCTATATTTTGTCTGATTTTTCCCATTTACAAGCCCACCAAAATATCCCAAACAACTAGAGTTCAACTTTCTCAAGGTTGAAATCACATGGGAAGAGGAGTGTTCACACTACTGCATTTCCCCCCTGCTGCAGTCAGTCATATCCAGTCCAAATATCCAATATCTAAACTACATACAAACACAAATTATTTCAAAATCTAAAATATATTATCAGTGCACAAACCAAAAATTAAAGTCCAAAAATATATTTAAAATACCCAAAACAACCAAACCCATCCAAACCCTAAAAAATAAATTAAAAAATAATCCAAAAACATATTTAAAATACCCAAACAACCAACAGATAAGAGGAGGTGATGCTAGTAGAGAAGACAGTGGGTGTGGCGTCCCCTGCCATTGACGGGGTTTGCCTACACTGGTTCCCCAGGTTCAGAGTCAAGGAGTGTTCTTTGATGCGCAGCTTCATCTAGATGCCCAGGTTGGAGCTGCGGCGAGGAGTGCATTCTGCCAATTACACCTGGTGTGACGGCTTCGGCCGTACATCTCAGACTCTGACCTGGCCACTATCATCCACACTTTCATCACCTCAAGCCTGGACTATTGTAACTTGCTCTAAGTGGGGATGCCCATGGTG
This sequence comes from Sphenodon punctatus, assembly GCA_003113815.1. Classification (NCBI taxonomy): domain Eukaryota; kingdom Metazoa; phylum Chordata; class Lepidosauria; order Sphenodontia; family Sphenodontidae; genus Sphenodon; species Sphenodon punctatus. The sequence goes on along the minus strand of QEPC01003457.1, from coordinate 6,417,287 downwards.
ACGGTTCAGAGACTGCAGCGGGTGCAGAATGTGGCGACCCATCTCTTTATGGGAACAGGCTGCCAAGAGCATATTACACCGGTGCTCCGTTCTCTGCACTGGCTGCCTGTAGGCTTCTGGGTCCGATTCAGGGTACTGGTTCTTACCTATAAAACCCCATACATCTTGGGCTATATCTGCGGGATCGCCTCACTCCCCGTGCTCTGGATCGGCCCCTGCGGCCAACCGGGAGTGCCCTTCTCGATGTCCCCCGAGTATCCCAGGGGTGGCTATGGAGAGGACGTTCTTGATGGCTGCTCCGAGGCTGTGGAACTCACTTCTGGGGGAGGCCCCGGTGGCCCGGACCTCCTCTTTTCAGCATCAATGTAAGACCTGGCTGTTCCGCCAGGCCTTTGGCAAAGGAGATGGGTGCGGTTTTATTTTTATGGAGGGTGGTACAGATTCCCCTTCTACCCCCTTTTTGATGATTTATGTTTCTTTTTGTTTGATTTTTATATGTGTATTTTTATATATTGTAAGCCGCCCCGAGCTGCCTTTGGCAGTAGGGGCAGGATATCAAATGTTCTAATAAATAAATAAATAAAATGTTTCAGAGAACCCTAAAAATAAATGTTAAAAAATCAAAAAATATTTAAAATACCCAAAACAACCAAAATACGCCAAAACCCTTAAAAATAAATTAGAAAATAATTAAAAATATTTTTAAAATAACCAGACAACCAAATATACCCCCAAACCCTAAAAAATAAAACTAAAATAATTTTTTTAAAAACATCTCAACGGTTTCAGGGCCATTTTGGATGAAGGAGTAGAGGGGATGCTTACCAAATTTGCAGCTAGCACAAAACTGCGAGGGATAGCTTAACACCTTAAACAGGCTGAACAGCCATCTGTCAGGGTTGCTGTAGGTGTGGATTTCCTGCGTTGAGCAGGGGGTTCGACTAGATGACCTTTGAGGTAACTCAAAGATTCTATTATTCTGTGACTGGTCAGGGTGGGGAACAATTAAAAGGGGCTGGACTATGAAGGCAGAGCAACCAAAGTAAGGGGGGGGGGAAACTAAAAATGAATAAATAAATAATAAAAAATAGAAAAATAATTTTAAAAATAATACCTGCCCAAAGAAGGGATCCAGGTGGTCTTCTGCTCCAGCAGCAGCCTATAAAGTTTGTAAACTGGCCCAAACCAGTCCCATTCCAGGCTGCTTCAGTCACTGTCTCCTGCTCTGCACTCTCTCCCCCTTCTCCTCTGGTAAAGAGGGGAGGAGGGAGAGAGAGAGCTCCTGAGGCTCTAAATGGTTTCAGGGCCTCTTAAAAAGACACCCTGCCTGCAACTATTCTAATTGACTGGGTTCCTCCACCAGAGGAACCCAGCCTAGGTGTCCCTGGCACTTCTCCAATCCCCCAGAAAGCGCTGCTCTCCCACGGTGCTGCCTTCAGCATGCTTTCTGTATGGATGTCTCTCTTCCTGGGAAGGCCAGAGGGAAGGGGGCGGGGGACTCTAGGAGACATCATCCTTTCTCTCCCTGCGACAACGACTTCTCCCCCCTCTCCAGCAAGAGGGAGGAGTCACAAGGAGAGGAACTAGAAGGAGCTGTTCTGAGTGCTGTTGCACTCCCCAAGCAGCCTTGTGCACATGCAGGGAGCTGGGCAGCCCTCCCCAAGCGGAGTGATGCTGGGGCGCAGCCAGAAATCAAATCAGCTGTTCAATGCTGGTGCAGGGCCAAGACCCGACTTAGTTGGGGAAGCAGGGCTACCTAGTTCCACGTGTGGTGCACAGGGCTGCTCAGGGGAGGAGGGAGCCGCCTTCCCCTGGTTCCCAGCATCAGGCCGGCCCGGGAGTGAGAACAGAGGCTTGGGAGGGGTGCCCCGACGCCCCAGAGCACAACCCACTCCTGAGTGAACTACTAACTTTACCACTGGGGGATACTTTAGAGTAAACAAAATGTGCCTTCCTGGGTAGCTGTAGAATTTTGATACTAAAGGAAATTGCCATTAGTACAGTAATAGAATCTACAGTCTTTTCTTAATTTTTAGTAACCCATCAAACTCTCAATCTTCATACCAAAGAAGGCTTTTAGTGACCAGATCTGGAAGGAAGATAAAAGGAAGAGGACCAAGAGTAAGTTTGTGGTTGCTATATTTGTTTGTTACTATGCAGTATGATGATTTTGCACTTTCATACCCTTTTCTCCCCCATTTTTTTATTGAAGGGTCTGAAATAAGTTTAATGACATCCTTGACTGGTGGGGATGGGAATGGCCGCTATGCTACTATGTGATTAATATATTCATTAACGATCTGGAGAAGGGAGTAAAGAGTGAGGTAATCAAGTTTGCAGATGACACAAAGTTATTCAAGGTTAACCCAAGTGGACTGAAGAATTGCAGGAGGAACTTGAAAGACTGGGTGACTGGGCAGCCAAATGGCAGATGAAATTTCATGTTGACAAATGCAAAGTGATGCACATACGGAAAAATAACCCAAATTATATGTACACAATGCTGGGTTCTAAATTAGGAGTTTCCGCTCAGGAAAAGGCTCTTGCAGTCATCGTGGACAATACATTGAAATCCTCAGCTCATTGTGCAGCAGCAGTCAAAAAAGCAAGTGGAATGTTAGGAATCATTCGTAAAGGGTTAGAGAATAAAACTGAAAATACTGTAATGCCTCTATATAAACCTATGGTATGACTGCACCTGGCATATTGTGTGCAGTTCTGGTAGCCCCATCTCAAAAAAGACACAGTAGAACTAGAAAAGGTACAGAGAAGAGCAACAAAAATTATCACGGGCATGAAATGACTCCCACATAAGGAGAGGCTTGATAGGTTAGGGCTCTTCAGCTTGGAGAAGAGGTGACTGAGAGGGGATATTAATAGACGTTTATAAAATCATGAGTAGTGTGAACACATAGGGAGGAGGTTCTAGCCATACTAGAACAAGGGGACACGCCATGAAATTAACTGGCAGCAAATTTAAAACCAAGGAGAGTACTTTTTTCACTCAGCGCACAATTAACTTGTGGAATTTACTGCCAGAGGAAGTGGTCAAGGCCGGTAGTGTAGCTAGTTTTAAAAAGGGATTGGATAAGGTCATGGAGGCTAGGTCCATTAATGGCTATTAACCAGGTAGGTTTGGGGGACGTACTGTTGGGGGCTGAGACAACAGGGAATGAATTGCCCATTGTGACCTGTTGGGTACTTCTCCCAAGAGACCGAGATTGGCCACTGTCGGAGACAGGATGCTGGGCTTGATGGACCATTGGTCTGACCCAGTACAGCACTTATGTTCTTTTGGGTGCAGGGGAGCTGACACCATATTGAGCAGGTGACTGAATTCCTATTACGTTAAGCAGATTAGCAGGTTGCCAAACCCCTCCATAGCAGCCTTTGCAGTTGAGTGCACTCAGGTCACCCACTCCACAACGCTCATGGAAGGGACATGAAAATGTCCAGCACCTGATTCTGGTACCTGTCACACACACAACGTTTTGGCCTGTCCCCACTGACACCTGTTACATCTGCTCCCTGTGTCGACGGAGTAGGGAACCTGAATGCCATCAGTAGCAGGATCTAAACCCTGGATTCTGTTTACTCAGATCAGAGGCAGCTAAGCCGGTGTCCTTCACAAACAAAAATAGTAGAAGACACTGAGTGAATTTTATCATTCAATTTACTTTAAAAGTTTGGCTATAATAAAATTCCATGGCAAAAGCAATAAAAGGTACCTTAAAATATTAGTTCTTCTATATATTAGAATTAGAAGAGTTTTCTTAATAGAAAACTCTTTATGATTCCATAAAATTATAACACCTTGCAGAGAGGGACAGTCCCAGCAATTACTGCCAAGAAAGTCTATCAGCAGTCTTTTATGCCAAACCTGTTCCCTTAGAAGAACTATAAACATCCTCTTGTTTATAGTTCACATCCTGAGAATCTCAAAACAATATCTTGGGTTGCTGAATCCGGGGTACGGGGTGAAGAAACTCTGTCACCAAGTTACCTTTTAACCAGTTATGAGGCATAAGACTATATACAAGTGCCTCTGGTGACCATTCTTGCTCACTACATCAACCTAATTCCAAGGGTGACCAATTCTGCTCTGCATGTTTCTTGGCAAGATTGACCAAGATATTGGCACCTTCACAGGATCAAGCCCCCAGTGAGCAAGCAGTAGAAGTAGGTGTACAAAAGATGTACACATTTCACAGATCTTTTTGATAGGTTCCTTCATGTAAGCATTGGTCTAGGCTGTGACTTGCTCTGCTTTTGGAACTAGTCAAGTTGAAAAACAGGCAGACTGAGCTGAGCGCGTGGCTGCTGCTTTCACTTTGTATGAGTTCGTTTATTATCGAGGCACCAGCTTTCGCCATGGCCAGACCAATTTAAACAGAAGAAAATATATACATATAAAATAGTATACAAAGCACAAAATAAAATATAAAATATAAATATAAATTACCTTCTCATTATTAACAGGCAATAAGCTCTGATATTCATAATCATATTTGTGTAAAGTATGTAAAACATTTATGCATTGCCAAACAATTCCCATAAAACAGCTCAGGAGAAAAGAAAAATCCACATTATTTTGTGGCATTTTCATGCTGTCTGGCAGCCGAGAAAGCAAATATTGCTACAAATTTAATATTTTTCTCAGCAGTTGCAGCCATTATTAACCGAATTTTGTGGACTAGAGGCAGAAATTCCTTCCCCTTCCAAAGGGGATTTATCAAAGACTGCCTTATGTCACAGTACAAGGGGCAAATAAATAAAACATGATACACATCTTCAATTTCCTCAGAATTGCAGGGGCAAATACATTTACTGTACACCTTACCCAGATAGCGCCCAGTGACCACTGCTGAATTGTGTAGTTGAAAACTTAAAAGGACCATACTTCTACGCAGGTTTAGGTCACTCAGTTATATCTAAGTAACCTTCAAATCCATAAACCTGCTTGAAGTGACTGTGGTGCAACCTTCCAAACTTTAACCTCAGCCATATCCAATTGCTTCGCTATATCGGCCGCTCTAGTAAAAATCAAGTTTTTTTGCTGGGTAACAGTCTTTCCCCATAAATATGAAAAAGAAAAACCCATTTTGACAGCCTAACAATAATAGATCAAGATATCTTTATCCAGAAATTGGATAGTATTAGGAGTAGGTTATCTTGTTCTTCTATGGACTATCAGGCCCACCATCTGAAACTTCAGGGCAGTTCCTACTGCCCAGAGCACAATTTGGAAGTGCTAACAGCTGATCGCTATTTGGCTCAGGATGAATTAGGGGATTCCCCCATTGTTGTTGAACCTTCTTGCAGTCTATCCACTATTGAAGTTGTCAGTCATAAAACCCTTCCACGGGTCCATTCTGTAAGGAAGGGAATGCTGGAGAGGGTAGAAGACGAATTAATAACTTCCATATCTACCCTGATGGAGGGAAATGAAGGGCTGAGCCAAAAGCGGGGAGGTTATCTTGAGAACAGCGAAAGGAAGTCCTCAGTCTCTAACCTGCAGGAAACTGCACTTACTTTGACCAGTACACAAGCTATTGAGCAATGACAGTCAGGGGCCATGGGGGGAGGTTTTGATCAGTTGGATATACCCCTCTGGAAAAAGCAAGCTTGCCAAGATGATAGCCCAGGTTCTTTGTTCTCTCACCCTAGATCAAAAACTCGATGATCAGTTTTTGACTATAGAAATTCAGGAAGGAAATTATGCCCCCTTGCCCAATCAACAAGCAGTTACTGCCTTAGACCTTAGCAGTAAAGATGACCTCATGGAATATTTCAGGCTGTAAACCTAAAACATGTGATCCAGATTGGAGCAAATTCCTCAAAGCTTTTGACATAGTCTTTTTGCAGGAAACTTTGCTCCAGGAAGGAGACATACTTGAGGTGCAAGGCTTTCAGGTGTTCTCAGTTTTTGGCACAAGACTGAAGACCAAGGGTCGGGTGTCAGGTGGCTTGACCATCCTGACTACCAGCAAATACCGGAGTTCTGTTCTGGTAGTTCCATCGACCAGGCAAGAAGTTCAAGCGGTGCTTTCGGAAACACCATGCGGAACTCAGGTTTCGCTGGTAAATGTATATATCCCCCCACAAACTTCCCCCTATTATAGAACAGACATTTGGATTTTTTTAGAAGATCTTAGACCATTTGAGGGAGCTGTATCCAAGGGCTATATTAGTTATATCTGGAGACTGGAATGCCAGGATAGGACCCGCTCCCAATAGTACCATGAATCTTAGTTTTGATGCGGCCGACTGGCTTCCGGAAAGGAAAAGTAAAGATAAGATTCAGAACAGCTCCAGGGCCCTTATGGGGAAATTGTTGCAGGTATGTGGATTGGCTGTCTTAAATGGAAGCAGCCCAGAGGATTCAGAGGGGGATTTTACATTCATTAACATGAACGGAAGGAGTGTGGTGGACTATATAGTTGTGTCTCTAGTCCAAAGAAGTCTCTTTGAGGAGTTCAGGATACTTCCCCGCCCCGAAAGCCATCATATGGTCCTAAGTGGTGGTCTTAATGTGTGTGAGTTGCTTGTCCCCATTAATGTTTGTTTAGAGCCAGGGAGGGATAATAAGCCCAGGATTGGTATCGGATGGAACACCTCGCGAGCCATTGAATCTACTATGGGGACAGGAGTTTTCAGATTTAAGGGAATGCCCAGTGACAGGGTCTGAGGAGGATATGACTAATATAGAAAATATTTATTCTTTAGTGGTCTCTACACTGGGAACCAGTATCCTGTTTCAAGAAGTTAAGAACTTTACTCTCCCAAATAATAGATGGTACGATAGAGACTGCAGAGTACAAAAACTCAATCTTTCCCAAGCCAAGATGAAATGGATTAAAATTTATTCTGATTCTGCTAGGAAAGATTATTTGACTGAAAGGAGGAAATAGAAGCTATTAATTAAAGCTAAAAGAATGCTCCACACAAACTTTGTGTGGGCTAATCCTGAAATAGCTGCATGTCTCTGACTCAAGGAAGTTTTGGAGTATTATTAATTACGAGTCAACATTTAAACTGAGAAAACCACCAATGATGGTAGAGGAGACTGCCTGGGTACTCTTATTTAACAATCTTTTTAATAAAGAAAATGAGGAGGCAGCTGGTTGTAATTCTCCTTTAAATCCCAAAAGGACAAATCCTAGGAGTACATTTGATTCATGTGTTGGAGAGGCTGAGGTTACTGAAATGATTAAGGCCCCCAGCCACAATTTCATGATCGCTGAAGCTCTGCAGACTTGCCCTGAGTGGTGGTCTCCCTTACTTGTGAACTATTTTACCCTAATTAATAAAACTAAAAGGTTACCTCAGGATTGGGGTTCAAGTATCATCCCCCTATTCAAAAAAGGAAACCCCAAGGACCTGGGGTGCTATAGGCCCATCAGTCGTTCTACCAGTGGTGGGGAAGCTTTATACTAAGATCTTGCTCAAGCACTTAGAAAATTGGGCCTATGGTTAAGGAATAATTCCAGATGAACATTCCATTCCATAATGGATAATTGTTTTATACTATCCCACTTGATATCAAATATACTAAAATTAACCTAACCTAAGCAAAAAACTTAACAGTTTAAAAAGACACTTAAATGTACACGTTTTCTTAAAATACACACAAAAAACCAATTCAGTACAATTACAATTCAAACCACCTTCCACTCCATACATTGCAACAAAACATAAACACCAAAAAACATAGAAATTAATTCACGCTTAGAGCAATATTTAATATTTTATCATCAACATACATGTAATATATGTACTAAATGCCTTACCATACATACTTCATTTTTATC
>QEPC01003457.1:6372985-6408316 GCA_003113815.1 Sphenodon punctatus | reverse complement strand
GAACCAGCAGAACTGAGGTTTTATCAATAATAACTCGGGTTTGGCTGCATCAATCAGTATAATATTTTAGAAGCACTTGTTATTGATCCCATTCTCGAAGCCTGTGAAGTTTGGGGGCTCAACTCCTCCAGGGGGAGGAGATATTGATTATTCAAATACACGAGGCCAGTATGAATTTTGACCACAAGCAATTAATGTTTAAGCAGCAATAACATTTTATTTTCCTGATGGATATTTTTCAAACTTTGTGGATATGATGGTCCTCACAATTTACAGGCATGATTAAATTTTCAGAAACGTAGGTCCAGCGGTTTTTGCAAAATTGGGGCTTCAGCAGTCGCCTGTTTATAATAAAGAGTGGCTGTACATTTAAGTATTCAGGCAGCTTCCGCTGCCTGAAAATAAAAGCTGGAAAACTGTTTTCTTAGCCTTTATTGATTTTCAAAAGGCCTTTGATTCTATCCCCAGAGGGAAACTGTGGTGCAAAATGCAACATCCTGGTATTAATGAAGACCTGTTAACATTAATTATTCAGGTCCATATAGGGAATACAACAAGAATTAGACTGGGAAAGTCAGGCAAGCTGTCCAAGTTCATCTCTGTTATCAGGGAAGTCAGGCAGGGTTGTGTGCTGGCTCCCCTTCTGTTCAATATATATCTGAGTGATCTATTAACAACTTGTTGAGCAAAGAAAGTTACCCTCCAAAGATTAAGAACTGGGAGGTGATGGCTCTGCCCTATGCGGATGATTTAGTACTGATGTCTCAGACCAGAAAAGGCCTGTGCAAACAGCTGGAGAAACTATTGACCTATTGTGAGGTGAACGAGCTTGATATAAATCCCTGCAAGTCCCAAATTGTGGTTATGGGGGGAAGATTTCAACCCCGTGTCTGGAAGATTAGAGGGGTAAAATTGAATCCGGTTTCCTCCTATGTATATCTTGGGATTACTTTCAGTAGCAATGGGTCATGGGACCTCTATAGGAGACAAATTGCCCACAGAGCCACGGTAGGATACAAGGGGATACTAAGGATGGCAGCAAGACTTAATTCCTCTAAAATCTGTTATATGCTTAAGGTTTTTAGGCCTAAAGTGCAATCTATATTATCTTTTGGGTCTGCAATAATTCCGGTAGATTGCTCTAAGGTTCTCGAGGTGGTTCAAAACAAACTTTTAAGAGCCCTGTTGAGGGTCCCCCAAGGAGTTCCAGGGGCAGTGGTGAGGGCAGAGACGGGCATACTGTCTATTGCATCTATTAGAAAACAAGGCTGTATTAACTATTGGTCCAAATTATGTAATCAAAATTGCCCTGTACTAACTATTGGCCAACTGACTGCTGAACAACAATATCCTCAGTTGTTTTACTATTTGAGATTGACCCAAACGCGTCTGTATCTTAGGGAGGGGGAACAGCGACAGGGCCCGGATGCAAATTCATTTCTTCTTCCACCTGGGGATTTTCCTGAGCCTTTTTGGGGCTATCACGGGACAGATAGTTGGAACCTAGAGGAAGACGGTTAGGAGATGACAAAAGAATCGCTGACAATGGCTCTCCTTCAATCTCCTCTCTGAGTAACTGAGTGTAAAGTGACAGTCCTCTAGACAGTAAATATTTATCTGGCCAAAAACATTCTCGTCACTAATCGGTTACTCTTGAAAAATAATTGGACACAAATATAGTTCCTCCTGCTGCTCAGATACTGTACCCTTATAATATCCAACGCCGTATGGTGTATTCCCAAAAGATTAGATAAATTATCAGCCACAGCATTAACATTTCCCCAATTGGGGATGTTTCCATTACCAAATGGTCTCACTTTAACCCATACCAAGCTGTTTTTACAGGAGGGGTGGGGTATAAATTGATTAAAATAAATTAAATAAATAAATATGGCAGTCTCATTGATAGCCAGCTATTGCCTGTTTTTCTTAAAGCTACCTCTTCCAGCCAGGGTATTATTGCGGCTATACATCCTATACATCCTTCCATTGGATTTAGGCCTGGACATACCACTCTCCCCAACTCCTACTGTATTCTCTCCGTTTAGGGACTGTCTCCTAGATTGTAATAGATCCAGTTTAGAGGAAACTTCCTCCAGTTGTGATCTAACCCAGAGCAAAGAGTCCCCCAAATTAGAAATGCTAGAGAACAAGAGAGTAACAGTCTTCGCAATCAAATGACACTGCATTTTCAGAGCATCCTCCAAGAGAAAATCTGGCTGCTCATCTGCAGTGTCACAAATCTTTGTACCATTATTGCAAGACCTCTTCTTGTCTTGAGTAGTATTAAGATCAATCCCTAAATCAGACGGGAGCTGGGGAACTCGTTCTACCACAGGACCATCTGAAATCTCTAATTCCCCCAGAGGATGAAATCTATTAAATAGATCAAGCGGAGACTGATTTCCCTCTAACAAAGTGTCTACCTTTGGGCACTTGTGCCTGGTGGGATCCAGGGAGATAACGGGTGAGTTAGAACATCTATGGCGTTTTCCTCCCATAACCAACAGAGGGCTGCAGAGTACAATATCAAGATGCAGCTCTGATGCCAACCCATCTGACCCAATCGAGAGCAAATCTAGCACCGAGGCTGCGAGCCTCCGGTATTTTCAAAACGTGCCAACAGCCCAAGTCAGCAACTGGGATTAATAATTCCACTTTGTATGAATTAATAACTATTTGCTAGATGGTTTGAATTCTTATTGAATTGCATAGATGGTGTTCCTCGTAGTTGAGGAAACGTTTGGCGGGGGGGAGCGTACTCTTCATGCCAAGTAAAAGATTTTAAAACTTAATACTGAAAGATTTTTCAGGTCCAAGAGGAATTGCTCTTTCCTAATCTAAATTTGCCTTGAAATTGCTAGGAATGCAGTGTTGTTTGTCAACCATTTGGAGTACAATGGCAAAAAAAAATTGTCATTTTAATTTGGTTCAAGGAGGTAGTAACAGTACTACACAATCCCTGTTCAGTAGACAGTTATTAAATGGCCATACTTTTTATTTGATTCAAAATTAAGCTTAGATGGCTTTCCTTTCAGAAATACCCATCTGGCCCCAAGCCTTTTAGTATTTTGGCGAAGATGCAAGACCTGGTTGTTCGCCCGGGCCTTTGGGGAGGAGGGAGGGTAGTTGGATTTTATTCCCACTACCCCCAGTAATTTATGGCCCAGGCCCTGTTTATATGCTGTGTTATATGTTTTAAATTGTTATATATGCCATTTTAGGTATTGCATTGTTTTTATGATATTTTATGATTGTAAGCCGCCCCGAGCTGGGTTCAGGATGGGGTGGGGTATAAATTTAATAAAATAAAATAAAATTTTAAAATCTGCTGAGTACATATTTTAAAATAAAACCATTTTCTAATTACTTGAATCTAATAAAGCCATAGGAAATCTTTTTAGGGCATAAAAATGTGTTTTTTCTCTGTTGCTATTCTAAAAAGTTACTTTGCTCAAAATTGGCAAAGAAACTTTATCCTAGACTAAAGATTGGACATAAGAAACTATAGGTAGAAAGATTTAATTTGTCATGGACATAGGTATTTGGAATGAGTTGACTAGTTGTAGTAGTAGTAAGTTATTGTTTGACCATAGGTCATAACAAATATAAATATAGAGTAAGAACAAATAAAAAGCAATACATAACAAAATACCGTATAATGCTTAAAAAAAATAAAAATAAATGAATACACATTAATTCCTATGGACTAAGAGTGGGTTAAGACCTACTATAACCTGGGTGGGAAGGGAAGCTTGCTCAGGTATAATTCTCCTAGGGTTTGGGATCCGGCCCATAATAGGGACCACTCAGCTGTGAGCTCACTTCCCCAACCAGCCTTATCCTTCCCATAGGTGACTAGTTTGAACAGCAGTGTTGTTGGCAAGAAGGTACATACTCTAAGCACTGGAACGTTGAATTGATTTTGTTGGGCAACATATTCTAATGTACACAGGAGGGGAACTCGGTGGCAAATTACTTTGCACATTAGAATTCATTAGCACAAGGCTGCAAAGCTTACCCTGTTTTGTTCTTGAGTTTTGCAAGCTTACATTTTTACAAACCTGTTTTTCAAAACATTTTGTATAGGTATCAAAACCTTTCTCTGCTTTGAAGTTTTAATGCAGCCCAAGTGTGTAATCGCAATTGTCTACCAGAGGGGAAGCCTTGATTACTCTGGAGTGTCAAGTTCAGAATTATATCTAACATTCTTCCTTTTCGCTTTTCTTTTTCAAGCGCTATCGAACGCCATCCAGATCCAGGTCAAGGGATCGTTTTAGACGCAGTGAGACTCCACCACATTGGAGGCATGAAATGCAAAGAGCTCAGAGAATGCGAGTGTCCAGTGGAGAGAGATGGATAAAAGGGGACAAGTAAGACATAGCTAAAAAGTCACTGCTTTCATTCCAGTGCCTAGTAGGTATCTGGATAGAATACGGTAGTGTTCATTTCACATTTACTGCATATCAGAGAAATCTTTATCCCTAGATCTGGTGTATATTTTTAAGTTAACTTGACACTTAACATTTAATTTTAAGACCATCTTATGGTTATGGAAAGTGAATATCTAATGTAGATTTCATAAAGCAGATGCAATCTTATTTGCTGCCTAGCAACTTTCTTCATGACTTCGATTTGCAGCTTCATAATATTTTTAAATACTTTTCTTTCTCTTTAAGGAGCGAGATGAATGAGAACAAGGAGAAGAATCAAAAAAGCCCAGGGAGGGGAAAGGAAAGAAAACTATCAGACCACAGGGCAGCCTCTGAGAGCCCAAACAGAAGGGGAGAAAAGGAGAAGAAAGCAAAAGACCACAAATCCAGCAGTAAAGACCGAGAAACAAGAAGGAATTCTGAAAAAGATGATAAGCATACTAAAAGCAAGGCCAAGAAAAGGGCTAGGTCTAGAAGCCGTAGCAAAAGCAAAGAGAAATCAAAAAGTAAGGAAAGAGACTCCAAGCATAGCAGACATGAAGAAAAGAGAGCAAGATCAAGAAGCAAAGAGCGGGACCATGAGAGAAGTAGAGAGAAGGAAAAACACCGTAACTCTAGAGGGAGGGAGAGAGAAAGGAGCAGAAGCAAGGAGGGAAGTAAAAGGGCAGCATCAAAAAATAATGAACAAGATCATAATAAAAATAAAGATAGGGAGAAACGTACCCGGTCACGGAGTAAAGATCGTGAACAAGCGAAAGGAAAGCACAGTTTGACGAACAGCAAAACCAGAGAACGAAGCAAGAGCCGAGATGACAGGGGGAAGAGAGCCAGATCGAGAAGTAAAGAGCGAGACCGTAGTAGAAGTAAAGAGCGTTCAAAGAACAAAGATAAAGAGGCAAAAAGGAAAGGAAGATCAAGAAGTACAGAGAGAAAAGGCTCACCAGAAAAATCCAAAGGTAAAGAAAATAAGAGGAGAGACTCGAGGAGCTCTGAGAGAGAAGAAAGTCAAAGCAGAAGTAAAGAAAAGTGTCAAAATCGAGAGAGTAGAAGTTCACATAGAAAGAATGACATTGAAAGCCAAAAGAAAAGGCATTCAAAAAGCCATGAAAGTAGCAGCCCTGAGACCAATAAAGATAAAAAATCTAGTAGAGATCAGAATAAAAGTCCAGACTCAAAGAAAAGAAGAAACAGTAAAGAGAGAGATTTGAAAAGATCATCTTCACAGAAGAGTAAAGAAAAGGACAAGACCACATCCTCTCTAGAAAAAGAAATCAATCAAAAATCAAAGAGTCAGGAGAGAGACCGCACCCATGGTAAGGATAAAAAATCGGATCATGAATCAAGTCCTGGAACAGATGAAGATAGGCGTGGGTGACCCCATGTACTGCTTGTTTTCCATTCTGTCTCAGAATTCTAGAGACATGTTGGGGGACGCTTTTTATAAAAAGAAAAAAAAAGTGGACTTCAGTTTGGTCTTTTGATAATGTACACCCTGGATCATTTGTACTACTAAAGTTTTAATAAACTTGAATTGAGAAACAAATTTTATGTGTAATATGGCGTGCTGTTTTAACTGTTTCATTGTTCATGTATCCTCTGTGTGTGCTAACAGGAGGATACTGACTGTATTGCATTTGCATTTTAATTTATAAACTTAACTGGTTCATTGCAAGAGGGGGGAACCCTGATTAAGAAGAGGCAGCTTTCTTTAAGAAGACAAAAAGCTACTTGTATACAAAATGTCTGGAGAAACCAGTAGGCTTCTGCAGTTGTCTCACTACTTTATAATTATGGTGATACTGTAGGAGTACAGTAGGGAGAGAGCCGAAGAACATGGATGTGAGCACTGTAAGGAAAAGTTGAAATGCTTTCACTGGGCTTCTACTCTTCCTAAACATTGCTGTTGTGATCCGTGTAACTGTAAATCAGTTTGGTCTGTGATGTAGCCATTCACAGAGCCATTTCTTTGAAAGACAATTTTCACAGAAAGCAATTTCCTATGTGTGTTTCTATATAACCTTTTTCTTCTGGTTTATAGTTTCCTGTATCTCCATGTCTTTGTGGGCTTTCCTCTTGTAGAAGATGCAACTTCTGGTTGCATCATAAGAATTTCAGAAGGATCCAGTCCTTACCTAGTCTTATTGCTCTTAATAGTAGATGCCTGGAAATCAAGTGAGTTTCCAGAATTTGTACCTAAGAATACTTGGCTTGTAATTCTCTTCAGGATAACCCCTACCTTCCCCATTAAACCGAGGGAGGCAGTGGGTCTGTTTGAGCCTGGAGTTCTGGCACAGCAAATATTGAGCCTTCTCATTTACTCGCTTTCTACAAACAAAACATTCAGCATGAAAAGGCAGCAGACTTAGCAAATCACTCCTCTACTTAAATAAAACAAGTCATCGCCACCAGTATAACTTACTATTTTATAGTATAGCATTGTTGAAATTAACATGGTGATATCTACGCAGTTGCCATTTCTGGATTTTCTTGGGAGGATGAAATTAAAACCTATTTAAAGGGGAAAATTCTTCCAGGCTCTTGGCTGACTATATGGACTGGCCTCTGGCTCAACTAAAGCTGACAAGTTACTTTTCTACTAGAACTGTTACTGCAGCTGCTGTGTTCGTCCAAGAGCTATTTTTCATAATGAGATTAATGCACATCTTGTAATGTGGTTCTCTTTTTGTTCAGAATAAGACCACAAAAGATCACTCAGGAGTGACATAACTGCTCCTCAGGACAGGTTGTGATGTTTGTGGGAGATCCATAGTGGATTCCTTGCCATGTATAGTGTGAGTAGCAACTTTGAATCCAAGACTGGGCACATCTTCCACCCATTGAACCCAATGGCAAAGCTCGTCTTGACTTTAATGGGGGTGGATTGTCCTGCTGGTCAGGAGAGTTTAAAAATGGCAGCAGATCCGGACACATTGGGTGAAAACAGGCATGACGCTAACCGCTCTTTAACCACCCTTGGTGGTTATTTATGCATGTTGCAGGGCTGTATTGGTGCCCTATGCAGCCCTGCAACATGCATAAATAAAAACCAAGGGTGGTTAGCGTCATGTCCGTTTTCACCCATTGTTTTGGATGTGGCACACTAAACAAAAGCAACAAAATAGAAGTTCAGGGCAGTGTCAATTGATGCTTGTACCCAGCCAGGTTTGATATATTTATAATCTAGTAAGCTAATCTTCTTGAGAGGTTTTTTTTAAAAGGTGTTTTTGTGGTAGGACTTCCACAAAGGTTCTGCCGCTGTTGGTTACTCAGCAAGCAATATTTGCATTGCTTTGCATATTCCTGAGTATTCTTGGTGTCTCCACTGAAACTTCTGCAAGAGCTAGCAAACAAAATAGTTTGGCTCATGGTATCTGTGGACTTTGGGGGAGGGGGGAATTTTGCCCGTTATCAGTGGTGGGGGTAAAAGACAATCGATAGAAAATTATTGTCAAGATTACGTTGCCATTGAAGTCTAGAGATATTGAATACTGTGTCCATTTAAAGTGTCCCATCAAGAATCGGAGGGATATCTGTTTGAAAATACTAGACCCCTTCCAACTGTTGGAGCAGGGGTTGGGGGTAAATAATCTTGTACATACTAGTATGTATTGGTTTAGAAGCTTAAAATATGTTTTATACCTTTTCATATATATATATATATGGTGCAAAAAATTGCAACTGTTTTTATTCTCTTGATAGTTCAAATGAGTTTTGCTTGTACATGTTTTCCAGCAGATTTATGCATTTTTAAATGCCATCACATTTTATTCTGTAGGTATATGGCCATTCAGTTTTAAAGCCATATAAGCAAAAAGTAATTGGCGTCTACTGCCCCTAGTAAAGCTGACAGCTAAGCTCCCACTGACTTAAGTGGAGCAGAGTTTGGTTTGCACTGAACACTTTTGAAAATCTCACCTCCAGAGCCAAAATATATGCACATCCAAAGCCATAATAATACTTCTGGACTCCCTAACGTGCCAAATCATTGGCTTTGATCCACAAACCACTTACTCCACAGGGCTTCAGTAGGACTACTCTGGAGTAAATTGTTTGTGAATTGCAGCCATTGTTGGTATTGGCTGAAAAAAGGAAACCTAAACTTTTTCCATCTATTCCCCAAACTGGTCCTTGTAAGATTAATCTGGAATTCATTTTGCATACAAGGGAAGGGAGAGTGTATGATATTGTCCATAGTAAAAATACTTGTTTCATCTCCCCTAGCTTGTGATGCGTTGGATTACGGAAGTTCACTTTGTATGCAGTCTAGCTATACACTTCACCTGTAGTCATTGCCAGTTAATAATGTGCTGGAATTGTATACTGTGCACAGCTTCAGTGGTGTTTGTGTTAATTACAGATGTTATTACAGATAGACAAGCAGTGTCCCTTGATTAACCTAGAACTCCTAGTTCCTTCAGTGAGGGTTGGTGACTCTGCCATTTCCCCCCCAGAGCAATGGCTTTTAGAAGACATTTTGCCACATGCTAATTCTTGGGTTTTTTATGCGAAAGCAATAATGTTTGCCTCTTACAAAGGCTAGGTGTAAAAACCCTTCACATCCCTGTAGGCATCAAAATTACCTTTTTAAGGTAACTGTGTGAAAATAGACAATGGGTGTTTTCAGACGTGACGGGGCCAGTTGGCCCCGTCATGAAAACAATAAAGTCATCCCCCGCCGGGACAACCCCGTCACGCCCTAACAGACGTGCCGGGGGATCCCGGCGGGGAATTGGGGAGGGGAGGGGCCGCGCGGCGCAACGTCCTCCATGCTCCCCGCCGCCCACCCTCTGGGGAGACAGGCGGGTGGCGGGGCCAATGCCGCCGCAGCGTCTGGCCGAATCCGCCACAGCCCGGAATCCTGCCAGTGCTTCCGGGCCGTGGCGACCGACCAGACGTTACTTTTCTTTGATCCCCACCGGGGATCACTTTCACTACGCTTCCCGGGGAATTGGTACGGCTAGCCCGGGAAGCGTGGTTGAAACTGACACCATGTGGGGATTGAGCGTGGCGAACATCTGGCGGCCGCCAAACAGATGTGAAAGTCACAGTGACCACAGGTGGGTATTCACCGTGGTTCACTGTGATCTCGTAACGTCTGAAAATACCCAATGCTAACTCCACTTTAACACCACTTTAACATTTCTTATGCATGTTGCAGGGCTGCATAGGGCACCATTACAGCCCTCCCTGCAACATACATAAGAAATGTTAAAGTGGAGTTAGTGTTATGTCTGTTTTTACTAGGGGTGGGAATACTGGTACCGGATTAATCCAGTACTGTCAATAATAAGCGATATCAGATTAATCTGATAAAACTGGTAACACCGGTATTGGCATACTGGATTTTTAACACTGGCTGATTTTACCGGCTTTTTTACATCTTGGTCATTGAATTCAATAGCCACAATGTAAAAAATCCGGTAAACCGGCCAATGTTAAAAAAAACCGGAATGCCAATTCTGGTAAATCTGGTATCAGGGCGATCCAATACCGATGTATCTGGTATTCCTCCCAGAGTCCCACCCCTAGTTTTTACCCTTTATACTTTAACCATGGCTTTGTTGTGAGGCTGTCTCTTCATTGGGTGTCCTCATGTTCTTAGAGCCAGTGGGGTGTATCATTTTATAAGTGCACCTGAATCTGCAAATTGATTATAGTTTAATGTAAATCAGGATGGAAGTATATTTTCTTTTCATCCTCTCACTTAAAATAACAACTGTAACCTAATGAGGAAACAAAATATCTTGGACACAGTCTCTGTAAGTAATTTGATTCACTGTTCATCTTCCTGCCAAAATCATATTTATTACTGATCTCAGTAAGACTCCTGTGATATACTACAAACTTTGTCAAGAAAGTAACGTTGACGTGATAGGCCTTTTTTATATGGACTGGGGTGGGAGGGGACTGGGTGTTTTGGCACGACGGGTGTAGGTGGGTGTGTCCGTTTACACGGACACACACATACCTACACCTACCCACACACACTGAGTATCCTCTGTTCTGGCGGATGGCTCCATGGGTGGAGGTGGGTAGGTGTACGGCAGGAGTGTGCACGCACAAACACCCGCTGCCCGTGGTGTTTACATAGGCGTACACCCGCTGTACACCCATCTCCCCACCACCAGTAGCTGTATACACGGACTGCCCACCGCACACCTGCCAGAACACCGAGGGGGGGGGGGGAGTCTGTGTAAAAACGGCTTTAGTCCCAAATATAGGCTATAGATCACCTACTGTAGTTGGTCCAATAACAGATATCGCTGTACTATTTGTCTCTACTACAAATTTTGTAATAAACATACTGTAATTTCTAAATTGGCTCCTACACTACTTTTGGAAAAATGCTGTCAAAAAAAGAACATTTTATTTTCTCCAAGTGCCATGAGCCTATTCTGCTGACTGCTTAAATCTCCAGGAGAAAATAGGTGGTGGGTTTTTTTTAAAA
This sequence comes from Sphenodon punctatus, assembly GCA_003113815.1. Lineage (NCBI taxonomy): Eukaryota > Metazoa > Chordata > Lepidosauria > Sphenodontia > Sphenodontidae > Sphenodon > Sphenodon punctatus. The sequence goes on along the minus strand of QEPC01003457.1, from coordinate 6,397,435 downwards.
AAAGTTTTTTAAAAGTCAACGTTTTTTCCTAATCTTTGAAATCACTGTGATGTAAATTTTAAGAAATACTACACATTTTTCTTCATTGCCTAGTAGTAGTGTCAAATGACAGGATTCAATGCAATACTTCTTGCCAAATCTTTAGCAAATACTTTCTTGCAAAAAGATCTTCAAACTAACTGTATCTTGCAAAATTTAGATTCTAAATCCTAATTCTGCCCCTTGTTTTAAAAGGGGAAAAAATGCATTTCAGCAAACCATCCTTTGTCCATTTTGCCACTGTTGCCTCTTGAATACACACACATGCATATTTATATAAATAACTTTGACAACTATTTTAGTTGCCTGCCATTTGGGGGAATTAGGAACAAAGTCCATAAAATTACTATGTTAGGAAAATTAGCTTTCCTTTCTTATTAAGGAACCCAGTTACCATACAATCAGAGCTGTGGCCCCAAAATATAAATTCATGAACTGTGAACTTTCAATGAAGGAAAACCAGTGACAAAACACAGTCCTATGGTTGGTTTGGATTCAGGAGTCAGTTTTAAAGGGAAATGTTCCAAATTGCACTTCGACCATTGTTTTTACCTAATCAGGCTGTTGTATGTTCCCATCTGACTCGTCATTCAGCCCTTAGTTCCTTTGAGCAATCCCATCCAAGCCAATGGAATAAGAGCAAGAATTGCAGGATTAACAATTCTGCATGTCCCCTGTCCTAAAAATTCCATATTTGCGTTCACCAACATGTTTAACATCCCATATTAGAATTTGCACTAATACAGTACTTATTTGGTAAAAATTTTGCAACATGCAGAGCATGTTTGTAGAAGAACTTGCAATGATTTTTTCTGCAAGCATATATAACCCTTTTTACATAACTCTGTAAAAATGTATAGAAGAGTATATACAATGTGTTAATTTTGCTGTGTTTTAACTTTTACATGTATTTTTTGTAACGTGAATGACTTATTTGAAAAGAGTGAAACCAGTTAGATCTACTTAACTTTGTGATCAGTGACAACTGGAGCTAGCTAGTCAATACTCTGCTTCCACAGCTAGGAGAATTGTACTGACAATGAAATAGTGCTCTCTCTGTTGATCGAAAAGCAATCAGCACTCTGTTTGGGGCATTTTGTAACCTCCAGTTCTCAACTGGGAGGACACTCCAAAATGTGAGTGCTTAATATGGAATGTGCAGCTTGTGTATTAAAGTATTTTCTGAAATATTAAATGCCTTTTTGCATGTTTTGTTATTCTGTCCTTGTGTAGCATCTTGCCTACAGCACTGAACTTTCGCCAATTTTTCTTTTTATAGGTGACACTGGTACCCCTAAAAGTAAGAACCTCATTTTTGACAGGTGTCTACAATGGAAATGTACTCTGACTACTGTGCCAGTGTTTTAGTTCTGGGTTGCTCCTTGATGTTTCAAGGATTTTGTACTGGTTTTTGTAATAGGCCTGTAAGATAGGGGTGTTAAAGCAAAATCTCTAACCTGAAATCCCTACATAGATGGGAGAACCTTTTTGAAGATGAAGTTTTTCACACTACCTCATTCTAGCTGACGATAGCTAATAGTATAACCAATAACACCGCCATCTTTTAGTGGGCCCAGTTGAGGCAAAATAATCGGCAGAGGAGAAAAGTTAGTAATAAAAGAGCTATTCAGCCACGCACAGCAGCTCTCAAAATTTAGACAAACTTTTGTCACTAGACAAACTTTCTACTAATTTACTGACTACTGGTATTAAGAATTGGAGAGTTTAACACTAATTTTTAGCAGAATTAAAAGCTCACAGGATCTGAACTTGGCTTTGGGTGAGTGTTTACAATGTCTGTTGTGGTGATTCTGAAATAGCTGCCTGCGGATTCTAGTGTATGTTCAGATGTTACTGCAGACAATTCCTTTATTTCAGAAATGGCTAAAACGCTCCCTAGCTAACCTGTCAAATATGTCTGCACTGGTTTAAGGACTGTCATTGAGTCATCAATAACTCTTATCTATACTGCCATTTCCTCTTAGCTCAGAAACAGTGGCTTCATTTATTTAAATTCCTATGCCACCCTTCCCAGAGGCTCAGGGCAGCTTACAATCCATAAAAACATTTAAAACAAGTACAAAAAAACCCTCAAACCCAGCCAATACCACACCTCGTCCCCTATCTCTGCCCATCAAATGCTTTCTCAAATAAAAAAAGTCTCGCACTGCCTCAGAAGATGCTCGGGCTCAAACGAACCTCCGGGGGAAGTTTCAAATTACAAATTTTGATAATTTCTAAGCAAGAGATCTCATTCTCTTAAATTCTGCAGATTTTTAGACTGACTTCTACAGTGTACTAGTAAATTTTGTTTAAATCCTGTTGGTTCCATCTTTAAATTCTATAAGACTTACAAGGGAGAGTTTATATTAGATGTTGTGCCCAAGTACCTTCACAAGGCATTGGGCAGGATCTGCTGATGCCCGAGACTACAGTTAAAATTTTCTCCCAAAGGTGCCAGTCTCCCTCTTTTCTCACCAAGGTGTATCTGGGTGCTGTAGCACCTGTGGATACAAGCAGCCTTGACAACTAATAGCCATATTCATTTATCCATAAGACAATGGCAATAGAAAGCAAGCAAAACCCATCAGGAACCTGCAGACGTGAGCTCTGTTCAGGCCTAACCTAGGTTATAATTTCTTGTAGCCCACGCTCAACTGAATACCAGCCTCAAGCTCCATAAAAAGGGGTTTCCCCAGTTTCATACTATATCGGTTTCTTTTTTCGTTTCAGCAGTGCAGAAGCATACAGACACTAGCTCTGAGGGGAGCAAGGTAATGGTTTTAAGTTAGTGTGTTTTGAAACTGGAAAGTCTCATCCACTAAAAAAACAAAAAACACTTTTTGTAAGATTCGGCTACCAGGAAAAACAGCCTGCTTGATTTCACAGGTGCCGATGAACACAGCTGTTTTAAGTGTGATTGTCTTCCATATTACAGTAGAGATCAAATATTTGCATTTGAAACATGAAAATGGCAAACCTGAATTCTGATAATAGATAAAAGTAAAAGAAAATGCCCTGCATGTTTCAGGTCTTTGTGCAAAGTTTTGTAGTGTGCTAGGTCCACTATTTCACTGTCAGATGCTTAAATGCTGAGACTTGTGCAATCTTGCTTAGTATCAGTTTAAAACTGTCATCAGACTTTGAAATCATTCAGAATATATACTTGAAATTTATGCACTATCATATCTAACTACTGCTCCCAAAATTAGACACCAGCCCACAAGCATTTTTTTAATGCACAATTAAAGTTAAACTAGGTTAGCAACACCTCCTGCATTTACATGGAGAGAACAAAAGTTACTGCTTCTCTCTACTAGGGGCCCTGCTGAGTCACAGCTGCTTCGTACTACTTTCAACTATCTGCTCCTTAGTTTGCATCTGCCAATTGCTGCCACTTACAAGCTCACAGAAACTGGCATAGGAGGTGCATCAATCCAGCCTGAAGCTGGTTGCCTCAATCTGCATCGTAAAACAGCCTACTTGATTCCATTGGCAGATGAATGTGTGTGTACATGGGGGGGAGGGGAGCTGCATGGGAGTCCTTGAACGGTAGACGTGCACAAGTGGCTAAGCTTAGAATTATTAGAGTCAGGGGAGCAACAAAGTGGTTGCATATTTGTGTTAAATCACAAACATTCTATTATAAAATCAGGATCATTGGTCCTTTCAGTGTGAAATTCAGTAAGGAGATGTAGAATTGGTCCAAATATCAGGTAAATTGGATGAAAAATAAAGATTTATTTTGGAAACGACATTTTCTCCTATACGACTTATTTTACTCGTGTAGACTTAGTTCTGAGAGCAGCATTCAGAAATCTAGCAGTGCTCAGTGTGACACTGTTTTTTGTATTTTTAGTTCTTGAAAAGCTGCTGTATCATTTTGACGTTCTGAAGTGCCCATTTTGGCAAACGGGGAGAGTGGGGAGAAAAGCGGCTTCTATGCTGGGTGTTAACAAATGAGAACAGTCCTCTGGAGTCTGGGTTCAGTTTGTGCAGCCCCCACTCACCTGTCTAGCATGTAGAGCCTAATAAAGGGACAGCTCCCTGTGTGTTTTTCTTGTGTGTTCCAACTGCTCCCACTCGCACGTTTAGTGTGACAAACCTTATACATGGGCAGCCATTCTCCCGTGCTCTGCCCACCACCACACTCCTTTCCCAGTATCCCACCCCGTCATGACTCTTAGCCATGGTGAACTATGGGAAGAAGCTGCCCCAGCTGTTTTGTCCTGGTGAGGACTCTGGGAGGTGCTTCAGCATCTCCTGTCCCTGTCCACCTACAGAGGTTCATACCTGGGTTTATTCCTACCAGCACTTGCTGGCTGGAAATAACGTTTTGGCAAGAATGCGGAGGTGGTTGGTTGGTTTGTGGCAAGTCATATTATTGAGCACCTATAGTGATTAACCTAAAAACCAGACAGTCTTTCAAAACATTAAGAAAATATTATTTGCTTTTAACCAAGGAGCAGCTCTGCTCCTACCTGCCCATTCTGGGGTACAGGGTTCTCCTGCGATCACTGTAGAGGAGAGAACAACAACAAGGAAATCAAGCACCACCATTGGGGCCATCTTTTCTTCATCACCCCTTTTTGGTTTCCACCCTACCAGCAGCGTCTACTAATTAAAGTGACAGAGCTGAGGCTGAAAGGGAAACTCACTGGCTGGCTGCTCTGGTTACCAAGTAAACTCCTCAACAGGTGAAACACATGCCTACTGTTCCCAGTTTTGAACCAAACCCTCTGGTGACAAGTGACAAAGCTCAGGCAGCCCTGCAAAATAAACTCTAGAAAAGGGAGGGGTCTGAAGCAATTTTCCATCTGCACCACTCCCTGATGGTGAAACTGTCAACGCTGTGGCTGAAAGGGAGAAACACTGAGAAGGGATGAAGTCAGGAGAGAGACTACATGGTTAAGTTCATTGAGGGATTGTACGTGACTTGGATAAAATTCCTTCAGGCACATAAGAGAGAGCTTGGAGCTGCAAGGGAAGTGCTCTGGTGAGGAGGGATGTGCCAAGCAGTCTCCCCTTTCCCCCTGCTGGTGAAATTGATATGGTTGCTTGCAGGTGTTAAAAAATAAATCCTGCGGGTGAAACTGAAAGTTTTGGCTGAAAGGAAATCTTCACTGGCTGGCTACTTGCTTGTCAATCAAACTCAGGCTAGTACTGTGGCAGCAGAGGGAATTTAGTGCATTCCACTTTCAAAAATCAGGGAAATTCTTAGATCAAAAACCTTCAGATTTAGAGAGGGGTTAAGGCTCTTACAAATTCAATAATAATAAAAAAAAAATAGAAATTGTAAGTTAAGGCTTCTGCGTTAACTTGTGAGCCATGTTAGCAGTAAAGTCATTGTACCGTCTCACATATTGTGCTCACTTACAACTTAGGTTCCATGCATCCGCACTTTGCCTTGGTCTTTCATTCCCAATCCTCTTCAGGTTGAGAGCAACACTCAAGATCTCTTTATATGCTTTCACTTGGGTTGGGAAGAATGGAAATTATGTTGAAAGCAGGGGCTACTGGAAGTTTGCATTCAGATTAGAACAATTGGGATCAGACTTGGTTAAATACTGGGATTAAAAACATTAGGAAGGCAGGGTTAACGTTGCTGTTCCCTGCCTTGGTGATGTCCCTACTTTATAAAATTGAGGCTCTGCTGTGGTCGCAGGTAGTATTTTAGCAGTGCTCGTGCACAAAGATTTGATGAGGTAGTATAGATAGCACTGACATGAACATGTTTAAGAGTCTTGTAACAAAAGGGCAGGTATCTGAAATGCCATCTAGAGGGTTTGCTACACTGTTGCAGTACAAACACATATCTTCTGAAAAAAATAAAAATAGATAAATGTTACCAGAGTTTCAGGCCAGAAGACTTCAGGGAGCACAGGAGAAGTGATGTAGTAGTGCCCAAAAAATGCTGTGTCCAGAATTATTTTTCAAGGTTGACCGCTCACTTACCTTTAATCTTGCTGGGAAAGCAAATCTTCTGAGGTGAGAGTTTGCTAAATTGGACAATGGTACACTACAAATGTGTGGCAAGGAAGGACATTTCAAAATAAACAGCTGTACTGAGTCCAAGGGATGATTTTTGTGAATACTGAACAAAGGAGCATTAATGCAGAAGCAGGGAAAACTGACTATAAGCAACAGTATTGCCATCCATTCTCCCACACCCACAATACAATATAGTCCCCCACTGAATGATGAGAGAGCAAATATTCCCCTTTCCTTAATCACCTGTGTAGTGAGCAGTTACACTTAAGCTGCTGCCTGAGAAAGGAGCTATAAATTAAGGAGAAATTGTGGCTACAGTGGAGACCAAATCCAAGCACATAATATTGGGGCAGGGAAGAGCTTACAGTTCCCAGCTTCAGTGGTGCCCTCAACCTGTAAAGGATGAGGCGCTACAGCAAGACCAAGGCAAAGCGTGGGTGCAAGGAGTCTTAAGTTCTAAGTGAGCACAATATATGGGATTATACAATGTCTTTATTGCTTACACAGTGTGCAAGTTGAGGTGGGAGCCTTAACATTTCTATACTTTTTGGAGCATGACTGAATTTATAAGCGCCGTGACTTCTCTTTTAAACCCAGGTTTATGGAAGTGCACAAATGTGGGTACATGAGAAATGGCTAGTGCATGAATGGAGTGTATTAATTTGGGGGCATATGGGGGAGCAGCATGTGTAGCGCTGTGTTCATGGAAGTACTGGAATGTCATGTGCATACATGTTTGGATGCTTCTATAGAAGCATGTATAGACAGGTGTCTCATACGTTTAAAAGCTCTACTGATGGATTTGGTGCCTTTTCTTAAGACAGTGGGGTAGCGGGATTTCATACGTTCCACTACTGGTGGTTGAATAGTGAGTGCAACTGACAATTCTCTTTGTACCAGCACTTGCCATCTTTAATTGATTTAATAAGCAGCTTGTTTTTGAACTGCCATGGTTTCCAGAATAGTGATTAACATATGTCAGTGATTTGATTTTAATTTTTAAATAACTGGCTCAGAGGTGGAAGCAGTGGGTGTAGGATGGGGCGACATGAGACAAGACCAAGAGCACTGGTAGAGGTTCATGAAGAGAAGCCAGTAGGGGAGGATCGGGGACAAGATGGGTTCAGTTGCCCTAGGCAATGTTTTCAGAAGATATAGGCACTGCTGATTTGTGTTACTGCTATTTTATGGCCCAGTCCTACAGCTTTACCCTCACATTTGAGCAATATGAACAGGCCCCAATCCAGCAAAGCATTTGCGTATAAGGAGAATCCCACTGTAGTTAGGCCAGACTGAAAATGATTCAGATGCTTAAAACATGCTTAGGGCTTGGCTACACGTAGTGCACAATCAAACAAGATGACAGCCCCCATTAGCCTTCACCAAGCGCATTCCCATGTGCCCGTCTATTAGGCATCTGCCATGTGGTCACTGCAGAGCTGGCAGGGTCCAGAGACATCATTGGACCAAGCAGGGCTAATGGGTACCCACATATCCATGTCTCATCAATTAGGTTTGCCCACAGCCTTGCCAGCATCCAGGTCTCCCAACACAGTGTCCTACGTAGTGCACCCGGGCAGCTGAGAGACGGGATGGGTAGCAATCTCCCTCCCCTATTGCTGCCTCAGCTGAGAGGCACGCTAGAGATTTCCCAGCCCTCCCTCCAGTCTCCCTCCCTGTGGCTGCCTCTCAGCTGAGGTGAAGAGGGAGGCACTTCTGAACTGAGAGTTGGCTGAGGGTAGGGAGACTGCAGGGGTACGCTCCTTGAAGACCTTCCACCTCAAGTTGGCAGGTAATTAGGTCTTTGCTGTTGCAGCAGGCCCCGCAGTAGGGAACACACTCCATCCAGATATTCATTGAAGTTCCTCCCCTCCTACCTCCAAAAAGCACTTGAACACTTATTTTAGTCTCCAGGTGCTTTTAGAGGATCCACTGCTGGTTCCCCTGAACGTCCTCCCTATCTTCCCGTTTTGTTTTAAATTAATTTTGTGTTTTATTGTATGGATTTTGTGAACTGCTCAGAGCACCATTTGCGGTGAGGACTCGATATAAATAAAATGTATTATCTACATCCTGCAGTGAGATCTAGTGATATGAAAAATGACCTTCCATGGGCATTCTGAAATAAGGTATTGTTAGTCCACTCAAGAGGGCCTGGTACCAGGCTGACGTGCCTCTGTCACTAAAAGGTTGATCCTGGAACCTCAAAAGAGAGACCTGAAGTGTCCACATTTTTAAACTGAATATTTATATGTAAGATTTTTACACTGGCGCAAAAGCTCACGCTCTCTCTCTCACACTCACTTGATCGTCTGCCTGGCTTAGCACTGCTGAGTCTGCTGATTTTAAGAAAATACAGATTTGAATTGTTATGCAAATATCTACGTATCCTCAAGAACTTTTACATACCTTAGATCATTTAAAATTTGATTGGACCTTTATTTTAACATTTGTTAGTACACCATTGCATTTACCATGTAAAACCCAGGCGTCCCTTAGTCTTCTGGACTCCATGCTCACTTAGTTCTTTTATTTCTTGAGTGGCAATACCGCTGTAAGATGGTAGCTGAGTGCCACTGACATCACGTGACTGATAACTAGGCCTTAGTCGTCCTCTTTCTCTGTAAACTGGTCCATGGCCACCTCCAATACCTTCCTTTGCCGCTCTGAAGAGAGGATAAAGATTCTTTGCTGTCTTTGATTCAGAATCAATGACTTGCTTGGCATACTCCTGGAATTCCTGCTCCTTGAGCATTGCAATTGCTTCGCCCTGTGCCACGTAATCTAATTCTGCTTGCTTCTCATGCTGTTCTCTTGCCCTTTTTTCAGCCTATATTGGGGTAGAGGAATAACAAAGCCTTAATATATCTTCTGCTTGTGTGTCAAAAGTGGAGTATTTGTCTGCAAGTGTGGGATGGGAAGCAGCAATGTAAAACTTCCTGCACAACCAACAGTAAGATTGAATGCTGGCACAGATGGGGACCTCTACGTATGGCTGAAAAGGTACTCAATTGCCATAGCCATTCAGGGCTGCCAGTTAGGGCACCGCTGCAAAGCTGGCACTTACTGTTTGAAGACCCTTGTGCAAACCTACTCAGACAACAGTTTCCCTGTAGCACGTTGTTTGGTGAAATATTGCCACGTTGAGATTAGGTGCTTGTCATGGGCAACAGAGTTTAAATAACTTGGGGAAGGATAGTTGTGGGGGGTCTCAGCATTAACCAGTAAAGGTGATAGGCAAGCACAGTAGTGGGTGGATAGAGAATGCTAATAGAGCAGGGCCCCTGCAGACTTTGTGTTAGGCGGCGCCCCGGCAGGATCGCTGCGGCGGCGGCCTGGGGACACGCGGGAGGCTGGAAGGGGTGGAGCAACGCACGGCGTGCGACGGGGCTGGAGTCCCGCCCCGTTGCGCATATGATTAGGCACACCAGGCACGCCCTGTAAGGGGGCGTGGCCTATCTGACTCACATGTGCCCAGAGAGCTGGGAGAGGGATAAATAGTGCCGGCGGGGCCTGGCCTCCCCGCCGGTAATCGAGTCCTCGAGAAGCTGGCCCCTGGATTTCCCTTGAATCCCTTTGACAGAGAGTTGCAGTTTGAGAGCGAGAGAGAGCGAGCGAGAGAGAGAAAGGAAGCGAGTGAGTCCTAACCGTGGTGCCTGGAGTGCGTGGTGAGTGGGTGTGGCCATTTTGATTCCCCTGGAGTGTTTGTGGGTGAGTTGTGAAAAGACTTGGTGAATTCCCCCAACTTGGTGTTGTGTCCCTTAGCATTTCCTGCCTTCCTAGTTCCTTCCCCTGTGAAGTGTGAGCCCTTTCTCCCTCCTACCCTATCTACTCTCAGTCCTTGGATCAGGCACCCCTTATCCTGGACCCTTCCTTCCCTGCACTTGAGAGCACTATCCTGGGCCCGAGTAATTCCCCGAGTGATAGATTCCAGTGTGTTCCCTTTCCCCTCCCCTTGGGGCAATTGGCTTGCTCAGAGTCCCTATGATGAAAAGGGTTGCCTTCCATTAACGAGGGAAAGCCCACCCTACAACCTGAGGGACATTATTACCGGAGAGGGCCACATTCGTGAGAGCAAGCCGCCCTATTTTCCTTGGTGTGAAAGTGGTAGTTTCCTGGCCCCGAGGTTGAATCCCTCAACCCTAGCCCCCACCCCCTTAGAGCCAGTGACACTTTGCATGTGGCTAGGGGTGTGAATATTTGACTGGACTACGATCAGCAATCAGCATTAAATAACACTCTCCTGTCAAACTGAAGACCTAGAGAGGAAAGGGTCTATATCTTTCCACCAATAGTCTGTGCTCACCATTCCCCCATGCATAAATCCAAAATAAAAAACGAGACTCCGGTCTGGAATGGATATTGACATCATGAAGACTTAAATCTGATGCAAGGATTCTGTGTTGTCAGCAAGCATTGAAAGATCCTAAAAGCATTTAGTAATTTAATAAAACCTCTAGTTACCATTTGCTGAATTTGCATTTCTTTTACTTTTATTTTCTCATTCCGATATCGTTGTTTCTTGTCTTTCTCCATTTCCAGATAGAACCGATCTGCTTCCATTAGTTCACAAAGTTTTTCTTTAGCTTCTAATCTCTCCTGTTTTTCTTTGTCTTCTTTCATTTTCATCTGTATGATAAATATATAAACTAACTCAGTTTATCAACTAGCTGCTTTGGAAACTGGCCATATTTTTTGAACTATCTTGTTATACAAAAGAGAAAGTAATCAAAGAACCAAGTAATCATAAGCAACAGTGAAGTCAGTAATTTTACAACCATAAGCTTGTTTTCCTCTGGACTCCAAAGATTTGCATGTGTCTTTTTAATGGCTCCTAAATTTATCAGAGATTAGACTTGCCATGAGTGCTTTGCCCCCTAAGGAACTACATCAGGAAGCAGCCAAACTATGCATGCCTTACATAATGCCACAGTCCACAAGGCAGTGAGGATTGGGAACATGGTGTGTGCTCTGGGGTACTCCACAATGCTAATACAACAGGTTTTCTGTATGCCTCTGAGGTATGGGATATGTTTTCCTTCCTGATGTGGAGCTCACAGCCATTACTGAAACTATCTATGCAGATCTAAACATAGCAGAATTAGTAACCACAGTATCTCAACCTCTCAGACCGGTAATTCTCTGTCTCTCAAACCAAAGAAAGCTAAGTTCCTTGATGCCCATTTCCCTGCTAATAAACGCACAGCAACTGAAAACTGGCCGTTGCCAAAGCTACCGGCACACATCCTCGTAGGCTGTTCTAGAACACACATCCCTACAGCCAGGAATACACACTCAGCAATATTAATGGTTGTGAAGGCTATCACCACTGTACTAATTATTCTGATCTGCTGTTGGTTAAGGACTACCAGGGACCTGTACGGAGGAGGGAGAAAGATACCCAACCCACGGCTTTGTTGTAGGAGAAAAGAAGGGCCGGCTCCAAAACATTCTCTGTTCTATTTCCCTCAAGCTATGGTCAAAACATCACCACCACCCCCTACCTCAAAGGAGTTGGTATGTAGATGTAAGGCCTCTATTTTCTATCTTGGGCCTGGCCACAGAACCAAACTAGCTTCCATCTTGAAGCTTAGTTAAGAAACCAGGTGCATGCCTTTTTCACTTCCTGTCAGGATCCAGGTGCCAGCTGTCTCGCCAAGAATAGAAACCAAATTGCTGAGGATTATAAAACAGTACTCTATGATTTAGAGGTGGCCTTGCAGATAAGGGTGTTTTAGTACATTGGGTAATTGCATTAAAACCGACTGTCTTGAAAGAGGTTGTGTGATGTAACAGTTTGGTTTCTGATCAATTATCTGTGATCTTTATGTTTCTTTGTTCTAAATAAGGGGTGACGTATACAATTTGTTTATTTATTTATTTACAAGATTTATATCCCATTCTAGATTTAATGCTCTTCCTACCAAGCTGTTGGAGGGTCACTGTGGTAAAACCCCTGTTGGCCAACGCTTATGTCCCTTTGATCAGTAGGAAGTTGAATCATCGCAACATGTTCTTTTTAACTGCCATCTTTATGATAAGCCAAGGGTGGAGTTTCTACGTTTATTTATTAGCAAATACCCTAGCAGAACAGATCAGGCTCTCTTGAACTTGGCTTTGGCAGACTCAGATTCTGAAGTTTCTGCCAATGTTATAAAGTTTTTGATTACGGCTTTTTCACTCCATAAACTTTTTATGGATTTCAAGCTCCCGATTGGGAATGAGTCATGATACTTTGCAGATTTTGATTGTTTGTTTAGGATTGATTTGTTTCTAGAAGGATTTGTGTTTAGATCCTTTTTGTGGGGGTCGGTGTTTAGTGGGGAGGGTCAGTTCCTCTATTTTATCTTCTTGAATTATTATATTGCTTCATTATTTGGGTTCTGTATACTGGAACAGATTGTACTATTTTATTTATAATTATTTTTTGTTTATTATTATTTTGTCAGCTATGACCATTGGTCTTGCTTAATAAAAATACTACTACTACTAGAACTAGAAAAAGTACAGAGAAGGGCAAAAAAAAATCATCAAGGGTATGGAACAGCTCCCATATGAAGGAAGACTTAATAGGCTGGGGCTCTTCAGTTTGGAGAAGAGATGACAGAGTGGATATAGTCGTTTATCATGAATGGTGTGTAACATGTAAATAGGGAGCTGTTATTGACCCTCTAAGAGTACTAGAACAAGGGGACACTCCATTAAATTAACTGGATTTAAAACCAATAAGAGAAAGTTTTTGTTTTTTTACTCAGTGCACTATTAACTTGTGGAATTTACGGCCAGAAGAAGTGGCCAAGGCCAGTAGTGTAGCTAGTTTTAAAAAGGGATAAGTTCTTGGAGGATAGGTCCATTAATGGCTATTAGCCAACCAAGTTTGGAGGATGTAATCTCTTACTGTTGGGGCTGGAACAACAGGGAATGGATTGCCCATTGTGACCTGCTGGGTACTTCTCCCAAGAGACAGAGATTAGCCACTGTTGGTGATGGGATGCTGGGCTTGATGGACCATTGGTCTGACTGAGTACGGCACTACTTATGTTCTCATTCACCCTTGTGTTTGGATTCTGTTGTCTTCCCCAAAAGGGACATGGTTAGCGGCTTGGCCCAGGAATCCAACAATGTTCATTTTAGTGAACCAGCAATCTTCAAACTGGTCCATGGTATATTAATTAGTGGTTCATAGGCAGGTGACTAGTTGTTGTTTATTAAATAAATATTTCTATAGCTCCAGCAATGTACCTAGCACATTAATATCTTATTAAATGTTAATTAGAGACTGGTCCCTGCCTCGAGGTGCTTACAATCTAGGAGAGACAGGGATACATTAATGAAGTTGTGAAGTTGCAGGTGCTTTCTATAGTTACAGGAGAGAAGGGGACCCTGAATGAAAGGACATTAGTGGAAGAATCAGTGGACAGTCTATGGGGAGGAAGAACTAGATATATTATTCTGGCTATTTGTCCTTGCTGTTAACTGCTGAATCCCTAAAAGTTAAAAAAAACCCTAAAAGTATGTGAAATCATTTCTTATTATTTATTCCAAGTAAACAGTTACTGTATTTGCCATGGAGAGATTATATGATCCCAAATGGGAGGAAATCTAGCTGTATAACTATGAGCAGAAAACATGGTGGTTTATGTGCTCAGTTGGTGCTAACACTATAGAAAATGTTGAGGACTCCTGCAGTATAGATGTAGCTGGTGGCACAATTAATGATTCCTTCAGAGGTCTTTATCACACAGGTGGAGACCATAGGAGTTTTCATGTCATGGCCTCTGTCAGATCCTAGAATTGGAAAATCCTGCTGAGTATCTACCACCATTTGTCATTGTAAGATCCATAAGCCCAATTCCACTCCAAAGGACCCCCAAAAGCCACCACTGACTAACATCTTTGAATATTGAAGGTCTCTCAACTGCTAAACAAACAGGAGGACATCATCACTTGAATGGATGCTGATTGTGAATATCAGGCGCTCTACTTTCAGGGGAGACACTGTGTTTTCCCCACTGGCTGCAATGGGTAAATGCAATGAACATGGATCCCTGCACGTATGGGATCAATAGTAATTTCCCCACGATTCGTTGATGAAAGACCACATGAACAATATGGTAGTGTTAGCTTCACATAACCGGAACTTATTATTGATACAGCATATATGACTGAAAAATGATGGTATTGAAATTGTGATGATAAAAACTGTTGGCATTTAAGTTACATCTGTCTATAAAACCACTGGGCAAGCACTTTATATTTAGGGATCTCAACCATAACCACATGGGTAGTTGTCAGTGATTTTAACAGCCATAATGTTAACTTGGGTTATAAGTCTGCTGATGACAATGGTGAGCGAGTTGACGCATGGGCAGAGGCACATTGTTTGAGCTTAGTCCATCATCCCAAGTTCCCCAGCAATTTCAACAGCAAGTGATAGAAATGGGCTACAACCCAGATATTGCATTTGTTAATGGTAACTTAGCTGGCTCATGCAGTAAGCCATCTTGGACACGAGACCATTGCTATTTTGATCAATGCAGTTATAATTTCCAATCTAGTACCATTATGCTGCTACTTTAACGTTAAGAAAGCAAACTGGAAGGACTTTGCTGATGAACAACACTACATCCATTAACTATAAGTTTTTAAATGGGGCGCATCCTTTCTTAAAGGCACATAGCATGAGGCTGCAGAGCAAGCTATATACCTGGCCTAACATCTGAGTTATCTGGACAATGTGTGGGGTACATATAACTGTACAAGGCAGACCCACTAGCTGAAAATACAGCTGGTGATAAACTGGTCTCTGCATTGATGGCAGAAAGATGGGACTCATGGCCCTCATTCATATGACCTTGCAAGGGTGAAAATAGATTGTAATAGAACCTCAGATCAGGTTGTGCATCAACTTCTAGAAAATGGTAGAGCAATTTCGACCATGGCTTGAACATCAAGAGTCCAGTTTCTTTGGTACACAATATGTAATGAATGAACTACCAGAATTGTAGTCCTCAGGACTAGGAAAGCGGTTTGTTGGTTTTGATGATATATACATTGAGCAGCTGAAATATTTTAGACCAGATACAAGGGATTAGTGGCTAGTCAAGCTGTTTAATAACTGCTTAACTACATATAAAACACCTAAAGACTGGTTAAAGGTATGATTTGTTGCTCTTTTGAAACTGGAGAAGGATCCAACAGAACCCAAACATTTTCAGTCTTTATCCTTTATTGTGCCAGCTCGATAAGTTATATGAGCACCTCATCTTAAATGGTTTGCTACCACTAGTAGATGAGTGCTTGATCCCAGGGCAAGCTGGCTTTTGAAAATCATGTACCAGTCAGGTGCTGAACCTTATCCTTCAGGTATTGAAGACAGGTATGAGCAAAAGGAAGGCTTGGCAACAGGTGTCACATTTGTTGACCTGTCAGTGGCATAAAACTCCGTGAACCACTGGAAGCTGCTACTGAAGTATACAAAATGACAAAAGATTATCATCTTGTTCAATTCAACCCATTCACTCACTGCTGGAAAATAGACATCAAGTTCCATATACGAAGTCACTGGCGACGACAGAAACGGTCTTCCACGAGAGAATGTCTTGGCACCAGCTCTCTTTAACACCTACATGAATGACCTGCCAATGACCTAGCACAAGAAGTTTAATCTATGCCAGTGATCTTGGTACCTATCACAGTCTAAGCTAAGGACTTCAGCAAAATTGAGGCCACACTAACATTAGCTTTGTCGAGACTTTTAGATTACAGTCCTAAAAACTGCATGCAAACCCAGCTAAGAGAAGAAAGTCTTTTCTTCAGAACTGTGAAGCTAAGAAGGAGCTTAATATTACCTGGAATGGGTAGCACTCACCCACTGCTGGAACCCTGTCTATCTTGGAGTAACACCAGACTGAATGCTGTCCTTTAAAACACACAGAGAGAAACTAAATGTAAAGTTAGCTCCTGAAACAACATACTTGAGAAACTTTTGAACTTGAAACTGGGAGCTAACCTAGCAACATTGTGAACTACTGCACTGGCACTATGTTATTCGGCAGCAAGATATCCAAGCCCAATGTAGGACAACATCAACTTGCACTAAAAAACTGGATCCTGTATTGAATGACAGCTGCTAACGTATCCACTAGATGCTTAAAACCAACAAATGTGAACAGCCTGTACCTGCTGGAATTGTCCACCCGATATCCTGAGAACAGTCATAAGTAGAACAGAAAGGTCACGGCAGGCCAAAGACCCAGAGTTTGACTATCCAATTTATGGCCAAACTGTGGCTGCTAGCTGCCTAAAATCACAAAGAAGCTTCCTCACCACAGTAAAGCCTTTGGAAACGTCTCCAGCAGCTTCTTCCCTGCAAGAGGCGGGGGATCCGGTTGTGGGGGAAGTCAGGGCGGTGCCCTTGTCATGGGCGGACCATTATTTCCTTCAGGCCAGTCTCTCAGCGCACCACCACCCAGAAGGGGAAGGGACCAGTTAGGATGGTCCGCCCTTGGAGACTGATGGAACCCCAGCGGTTCCAAGAGGTCCTGAGGGAATTAACCTTGGACCTGGATGGTCACTCTGTCGATGATCTGGTCCAGCATTGGAACAGCTTCCTGGAGAAGGCCATTGATAGGGTGGCTCCGAGACGCGCTCTGCCTCGGTCTCATCACCGCAGGGCCCCTTGGTTTACCGAGGGGCTGCGGTGTATGAAACGAGTAGGCAGGAGGCTGGAGCGACGCTGGTGTCAGACTCGATCTGACTCCAACTGACTTCTCCATAGGGCCCATTTGCGGTCCTATGTTGAGGCTGTGAGGACAGCAAAGAAGGAGTTCCTTGCTGTCCTCATAGCATCTGCGAAGTCACGCCCAGCTGAGCTGTTTCGGGTGGTGCAGGGGCTGGTCAGTCCGGCCTCCCTCCGCCTGGATGGGGACTTGTCCCAGGCCCGCTGTGAGGAGTTTGTCACCTACTTCGCAGACAAGATCGTTCAGATTCAGAGCAACTTTGATGCTGGATTAGGGGCAGTAGGGGGAGAGCACGAGGAAATGGAGGCCCCGTCTGGTCCAGCTTTGTGGGGGAAGTTTCAGGAAGTGACGCCGGCCGATGCGGTGAATGTCTTGGGGTCTGTGAGGGCCACCTGTTGCATGCCCGTCCTGGTTGGTGAAAGCCTCCAGGGAGATGCTGGGGACAGTGCTGGCGAGGGTGGTGAATGCGTCCTTGCAGCAGGGGAGGTTGTCACCCAGCCTCAAGGAGGCTGTGGTGCACCCCCTGCTGAAGAAACCATCCTTGGACATGGACGCACTCCCCAGTTACCATCCCGTCTCTAACCTCCCCTTTTTAGGAAAGGTTATTGAGCAGGCAGTGGCGATCCAACTCCAGGTGCATCTAGTTAGCATAAGTTTCCTGGACCCTTTCCAATCTGGGTTCTACCCCGGCTATGGCACTGAAACGGCGTTGGTGGCCTTGGTCGATGATCTCCGCCGGGAGATGGACGTAGGATGTTCAACATTTCTCATCCTGCTAGATCTCTCGGCCGCTTCTGACACCATGGACCATGGGCTGCTGTTGAGATGGCTGCGTGACCTGGGGGGTCTGGATGGGACTGCTCTTGAATGGTTCCATTCACTTCTCTCGGGGAGAAGCCAGCGGGTGGTCTTGAGGGATGAGACATCTTGCCCCCGCGCTTTATCGTGTGGCGTTCCGCAGGGTTCCCTTCTTTCTCTATTATTATTTAATGTACATATGCAGTCCTTGGTGGAAGTCGTGAGAGGGTTTGGGGTGCGATGTCACTCAGCTGTACCTCTCTTTTTCAACTGGCCCAGACCCTGCTATCTCGTTGCAATCCCAGTGTTTGGAGGCCATGACGGAATGGATGTGGCAGAGCAGACTGAAGCTCAACCCCAATAAGACGGAGGTGATGTTGGTGGGGAGAGCGAGGGAGGCAGTGGCCCCCCTGATTGGGGGGGTTCACCCTCATATAGCTCAGCAGGTCCGGAGTCTGGGGGTGATATTGGATGCGGATCTTCATCTAGAGTGGCAGGCGGAGGCAGTCGTGAAGGCTGTCTTCCGCCAGTTGCATCTGGTGCGGAGGCTGCGTCCGTACATCTCCAGCCCATACCTGGCCTCCCTCATCCATGCCTTCGTCACCTCGAGGCTGGACTACTGCAACGCACTCTACGTGGGGCTTCCCTTGTTCCTGGTTCGGAGGCTGCAGCTAGTGCAGAATGCGACGGCCTGGCTCCTTTCGGGGACAGGTTGTCGAGAGCACATAACACCTGTGCTCCGGACTCTGCACTGGTTGCCAATAGCATGCCGAGCCAGGTTCAAGGTTTTGGTGTTGATCTATAAGGCCCTTCACGGTCTGGGCCCCTCATACGTCAGGGACCGCCTCACCCTCCGCGCCCCAGAGTGGCTCCTTCGGTCTGCCGGGGGTGCCTTCTTGGAGGTCCCCTGCGTTAAGCGGGGGGCCACAATGGAGAGGCATTCTCAGTGGCCGGACTGTGCCTTTGGAACTCCCTCCCGGAGGAAGCTCGCCTGGCCCCAAGCCTTTTGACATTCCAGCGAATTTGTAAAATCTGGCTGTTCGCCCAGGCCTTTGGGAAGGGGGGGTTAGAGGGTTTTATCTCCCTTACCTTATTTATTGTCTTCTTGTGATTCCGGACCCTGTTTTAATACTTGAATATTTGTATTTTGGAATGTTTTAACTGTTTTTAGATGTATTCTATATATGTGATTTTTTATTGAAAGCCGCCCCGAGCTGTTTTAGGAGGGACAGGGTAGAAATCTGATAAATAAATTAAATAAATAAATAAAAAATGTGGCAAACACATCTTTTGGCAAGGATATAGAAATGCATGTGGCTGTTGCTGAACATCTTCTGGCAGGGACAGAGTTGAGCTGGCCAATTTGGAGTCTAAACAGCCTCACTTTCTCATGTTGTCTTTTGACCTGCCAACCCTCATTCAAAGGCTATCTACAATACCTAGATACTTGTGACTGTGGCAAGATACAGACCATGGATCAGCTTCTAGCCTGTCGACTCCTGGGGGAAACGTGTACTTCAGAGGACCTTGCCAGAATCAAAGAGAGTATTCTCTTATGTGCCCATCATGAGAGTGACAGAAAAACATTGTGGTGGGTCACAAAGAGAGAGATCGAGATCACGCAGTTGGTAACTAGCCAGAGGAGCTAAAGTGTTTTAAAATATTAATATTATTTACCATTTATATAGCACAGCGGTGGGGAACCTCCAACCCACAGACCACTTCCATTCAGCCTGTGGTGGCTTCCCCTATCTCCTCTTCAGTTTATCCCATTTTTCTTTTTCACCTTGGCCCGCTTGGGGGACTGATGTGAAAACCAGAAAAGAGAAGCTGCCAATGGCCGGGGCCACCCCACCCACTCCCCGCCCTTGTTGCAGGATACTCTGAGCTGGGGCCATGAGCTCCCCCTCCACCCGCCAGGCAGAAGATCCAGTCCATGGAGCTTTGAATAAATTTGGATCCAGCCTGAGGTGGGGATAAGGTTTTCTATCCCGGAAATATCACTTTCGGTGTTCAAAGTGCTTTCCAATCCTTATCTAGCTCACTCTTGCAACAATCCTTTGAGGTAGGTCATTATTATTCTCATTTCACAGATGGTGAACTGAAGCCGAGAGATCATGACTTGCCTAAGGCCAGCCACTGAGTTCATATCTAATTCGAACCCTGGTCCCCCAGATCCAACTCCAACACCTTATCTGCTAGGCTATGCTGGCTCTATTTCCTCCCTCTCTCTTCCTCCCTCCCAACTTGTTAACTTAGAACATCTGTATCAAACCAGATGGCTCTGAATAGATTTTAGCCAAGTTTGCATTTAGTGTGATTCTTGGCTAGAATAAGCTCTATTTCAGGATACCACCCTTGGGCTACAGGAAGAAAGACAGCTCTTGGACCTTCATCCTGCTTGAGTGGTGGCGTGACAACATTCAGGGAAGTGGTTAGAACAAAGCAAAGATTCTAGGAAGGATGTGTAGCGAGGGCTCTTTAAATCGAAGTATGGACGGCATAAGGGGGCACAACAAAGGCTTTACCTCATTCACTAGGATGGAAGCCAGCAGCTTTCTTTACGTCCCACTCTCCCTCACAGAGCCAAGGGAGTGTGGGTGTAATTCCCTAGGGTGTGTTCAAACAAGTAAGGCAGGCAGGGGGGTCCCGTGGCTGCTGAGCGGCATGGCTGTGGGGCAGGCACGCACGTGATGTGTATGGGGAGAGCTTCACACGGACGACTCCCAGCATGGCTACTGTGGCCACGGAGGCAGCCTCTGCACATGTGGCTGGCCCTGCACAGAGCACTCTCAATTTTGCTGCTGCATGGTTCACATGAACGCCCTCTCCTACACACCCCCTTCACGGGAGCAGTTGGGATGCATGGTCAGTGGGTGGCCATGGGTGGAAGCGTCTCATTTAAAGACACCCCTAGAGTGTCCTTCCTTTCCCCCTACTGGTTCTAGCCTCGCGTCAATTCAGCAGCACATACTACAGAATGACAGGAAATCTACTAGTGGTGAAATGTCACTCCTACTAAGAGTGCTAAATGAGTATTCTTGCTTGTGCTTGCTCTGCAAACCATGCTTGAAATAACTGGTGCAGACCTAGGCCAATATTGAGTGCTTCTGAAAATCCCATCTTAAAACTTAGAAACGTTTGAATCAGTTGATGGTGATAATCTGGCCTTCCAGTTACAATCTTAGGAAGCCTGTACTTCACTTCTCTTGCTTAGATGCTTGCTAGTTGCCTACATTTATTATGACAAATATTGACAAAAGATTACTAGTAGGAATCTCTTGCACAAAAATATAGATCAATTTTTCCACAGAAGAACTGAGCACAACATATTTACCTAGCTTTTTCTTTGTATCTTACCATATTGGCTCTGTGTTCTGCAATTGACTTCAGTTCAGCTTTGTTCTTCTCTTGTTTTTCATTGAGCTCTTTCTCTCGCTCAGCGTCTTGCTCTTCAACTTCTCTAGCAACACGCTGATCTTCATTTACATATGTCATTTTCATTTGTTCAAGTACGCGCTTAGTAATATTGTCCCTATATTCTTCCATAATCCTTTAACAGATCAGCAAATATTTATTGATTTGATTTTTATGTCGCCCCCTCCTGCCTTTGCAGCTCAGGGCGGCTTACAACATTTTAAAATACAACAGCATAAAAACATTTTAAACAACCAATAGTAAAGCTAAAAACAAAAGTATCCCCCACCCCCATACCCACACAACCCCTAACCAAAGGCCCAGCGGAACAGCCACGTCTTACAATGTCATTTGAAAGAGGGGATGTCCGGGGCCAAGCGGACTTCCACCGGGAGGGAATTCAACAGCTGTGGCGCGGCCACCGAGAACACCCTCCTCATCGTCACCACCCAGGAAACTCACGGGACGTCAAGGAGGGCTCCCCCAGCCAACTACAGGGGTTGATCCAGAACCCAGGAAGTGAGGTGATCCCACATATAGGTGGGGCCCAGAACATTTAGCGCTTTAAAGGTCAATACCAACACCTTGAATTGGGCCCAGAAAACTATTGGCAGCCATTGCAGAGAACAGAGCACCAGTGTAACGTGCTTGCAACGACCCATCCCCCTAAGGAGCAAAGCTGCTTCATTCTGCACCAGTTGCAGTTTCCGAACCGTCACCAGAGCACGTTACAGTAATGTAATCTCAAGGTGATAAAAGCATGGATGATAGTGGCCAGATCTGCATTTAAACGCCAAATTAGATAAACTTGTTTTTCTTATCTTCAGACCCTAATTAAACAAAATCTCTTAATTTGTTTTTCTCCTCAGACAGTTATCAATTGTTGTCTTCCTCTGTTTTATTAAAGTGAAATAAAGCCAAATCTCCATCATGGTTTTGCGGGAGTCTTCGTTTTTGTTGGGGATTTTTTAAAAAAGGATTCAGACTGGTATTGAACTGATCAAAGTGAAAGCCAGATGAAAAGTTCCCAGCATCTTAGCCTACAGAGACCTCAAATCTTTGCAGAGTATTGATGTGTAGGGCTTACCTTGAAGCTTCTGTGATTGCATAAGGCAGGGAAAATGAGAAGAAAACTCCACAGCAGGCATGTTCATTCTTTGTGCCCCCCTTTCCACACAAGAACAGAGGGTGATTTCAGAAGTGACGCGTTCAAATTCACCACAGTGAATCCCACCCCGGTGTGAACGGATTCACCGCGGGCTGTGGCGACACGTGCAGCCCCAACAGAAGTGACAGGATCGTGACCACCGCCCGGGGGCAATCAGAGAGAACATGGGCCGGGGGAACACAACAGACATGCAGTGGAGACGTGGACTGCGATTCGAGCCCCAGAATGCACCGTGGCTGGGATCAATTCCTTCCACCGCAGCTGCGGGTTTCCGTTCAGAAGTTACTTTTCATTCACCACACTTCTGGACCTCCTCCCACACCGACCTCATGAAGCGTGGTTAGCTTCAACCCGGGCTGCGTTTGACTGTGGTGAACATCTGGGTGCAAGCAAACAGACATGCATGGCGCTTTCACCACCCCCCACATTTGACTGAGGTTGACTGTGGTGGACATTCACCACATCACTTCTGAAATCACCCAGAGAGTCTTCAATTCCTGAAGCAGGCCATGCTCTGGGACCCGTGTTCACTGCATTTCCCCAGACAGAAGCCCCACAGCCATGGAGGCAGCACCAATCCAAAATGAATGTGACCCAAAGTCAGAAGTCAGGAAGCCAAGCCTACTGATACCCTTCCTGAAGCACTGCAGGGACCTGCGTTCACTTCGTTTCCTTCACTGTTGCTAGTGGGGGAAATGCAGTAAACATGGATCCCTGGACCAAAGAGCTAACAATGCTGTTGTAATCTTAAACCAAGGCATCATTCTGGATCTGAACATCATTTAAACACACAGATATTCAGCCTACCTGTGTATTTCATCTTCTTTTTCTCTCCTCAGCTTGGCCATAGCTTGTTTTGCTTTAAAATGAGCTTGAATTTTATCATTCTCCTCCTCACGCTTTTGTTCCTCTACAGTTTTAAGAATTGTTTTATCAGCAACATGCTCCTTTAAAAAGAAAGTGCCCTGTATTAATGACTAATGTGTAAAGTTATCAAAGGCTGAAGCCACATATTCCACAGTAGTCCCATTGATTTCAATGCGAGACTACTCCAGAGAAAGCAACTAAAGGATTACAGCCAGTCTCTCTTCCCCCTCTCTGGATTTTTTTTTTTTTTTTGGGGGGGGGCAAGGGAGAGAGGAAGGGAGGAAATAAAAACCTCATAGTTTCTATGCAGCCACACTTCTCTGCCCTAACAGCACCTTGTAGGACCAGAATGCCAAAAGGAAAGCTACATCCCACAGGCAGTCTCAATTCCCCAAATGGAGAGAACCCTTGATCTCTTCTGTCACCAAGACCCAGGGTTCCTAACAAGAGTGGCCCCAACAGAGAAGCTCTGGCCCACCACACAGCACCCACAATCAATTCTGGCAGCCGCCTCTTCCATCAGATTTAACGCGAGAACATAAGTGCTGTACTGGGTCAGACAAATGGTCCATCAAGCCCAGCATCCTGTCTCCAACAGCAGCCAATCAGTCTCTCTTGGGAGAAGTACCCGACAGGTCACAATGAGCAATCCATTCCCTGTTGTTCCAGCCCCAATGGTACGAGGCTACATCCCCTAAACCTACTTGGCTAATAGCCATTAATGGACCTAATCTCCAAGAACTTATCCAGTCCCTTTTTAAAACTAGCTACACTACCGGCCTTGACCACTTCCTCTGGCAGTAAATTCCACAAGTTAATTGTGCACTGAGTGGGGAAATAAAATACTTTCCCTTATTTATTTTAAATCTGCTGCTAGTTAATTTCATGGCGTGTCCCCTTGTCCTAGTACTCTTAGAGAGGATAAATAACTGTTCCCTATTTTTGTGTTCCACACTGCTCATGATTGTATAAACTTCTATTATATCCCCTCTCAGTCATCTCTTCTTCAAGCTGAAGAGTCCCAACCTATAGAACCTCTCTTCATAAGGGAGTTGTTCCACACTCGTGATCATTTTTTGTTGTTCTTCTCTGTACCTTTTCTAGTACTACTATGTCTTTATTTAAACGGGGCAACCAGAACTGCACACAATACTCCAGGTGCGGTCACACCGTAGATCTATAGAGGCATTACAATGTTTTCAGTTTTATTTTCTATCCCTTTCCGAATGATTCCTAGCATTGTTTGCTTTTTTGACCACCGCTGCACACTAGGGGCGGGAAACCGGTACAATCCGGTATCCGATAATGCCGGTATCGGGCGTACCGGCATTATCGGATTCGGCCCCGGTATTCCGGCCCGGTACCGGATTTCAGTGTTCCGGTTTTTTTACATTGCAGCCATTTTTAAATGGCTGCAATGTAAAAAAA
>QEPC01003457.1:6360062-6372366 GCA_003113815.1 Sphenodon punctatus | reverse complement strand
TCTGTTGCATCTATCTTTTACAACAAAAAGCCAGGCTGGGCAGGGTGGGTGGGGGGTGTCCCCCCTTCCACCCGCGCAGCCTGGGAGGGGGAGGGAATTAATTTTAATTGATTGCATTGGTTTCAATGGGGACACAGCGCCCCATTGAAAACAATGCAATAAATCCGGTACCGGTACACCGGATTTAATCCGGGAATCCGGTTTTTGTAAAACCGGTAACCGGTAAAATCCGGTGTACCGGTACCGGTACCGGGCCCGCCCCTACTGCACACTGAACTGAGGATATCAATGTATTGTCCACAATAAGTCCAAGATCCTTTTGCTGAGTGGTAACTGCTAATTTAGAACCCAGCATTGTATGCATATAGTTTTGGGTTATTTTTCCCTATGTTAATCACTTTGCACTTGTCAACATTAAATTTCATCTACCATTTGGATGTCCAGTCACACAGTCTCGCAAGTTCCTCCTGCAATTCTTCACAGTCTGCTCGGGTTTTAACTATCTTGAATAGTAACTTTGATAACTTTGTGTCATCTGCAAATTTGAGAACCTCACCCTTTCCTCCCTTCTCCAGATCATTAATGAATATAACAACATCGATTCCAGTACAGATCTCTAGGGCACTCCTATTAGTTACTTCTCTCCACTGTGAAAACTGACCATTTAGTCCTACTCTTTGCTTCGTATCTTTTAACCACTTGCCAATCCACATAGGACACTGCCTCTTATCTCATGACTTATTAATTTCCTCAAGAGTCTCTCATGAGGGACCTTATTAAACAACTTCTGAAAGTCCAGATGTACTATATCAACCGGCTCACCCTTATCCACATGTTTATTTACACCCTCAAAAAATTAAAATAGATTAGTGAGGCATGACTTCCCTTTCCTTAATCAATATTGACTCTTCCCCATAAAGCCATGTTCATCAATAGGCTCAGTAATTCTGAACAGGATATCTAAATAAAGATTTAAGGAATCACATGTGGCAATGTTTGATGTCCTGCTTTTCTGCTGCTTACCATATGTGCCCTTCTAAGTTCAAGTTTTTCCTCTTGTTTCATTTGTGCTTTTTCCTGAATTTCCAATTCATATAACCTGGTCAATCTCAGAATCTCTTCTCCTTCTTTTTGGGCTTCCATTTTGCTTAATTCTGATAGGTGCTCATGTTCCTTTATTCTAAAAATAAAAAGAAAGGATGTGCAGGTAATAAAATGGGCAGAAGTTAGCTTAGGGTGGCCAGATATACAAATCTGAGGGCGCTTATGAGAAATACAGGTTGCAGGGCTGCAGTGGCGCCAGTGCAGCCCTGAAACCTGTGTTTCTCATAAGTGTCTTTGAAAATTTGCATGTGTGGCCACCCTACGTTAGCTATTTCAAAATGTTATCAAGAACAAGTTGATACACTGAACTGAAGGCAGGTAGAATTTATATATTCAAATATTTAGACTAGTAATCCATCCCAGGAAGACAGGGCATTTGAGTAGCTCCAGATGGGAATGGAATTACTTCCTCCTCCCAGCTCCATCATGTTGTCCAGTAACTGGACAGCTGCACAAAGACAGTTAATGGAGTAATCAACCAGAGTTCTAACACATTTCCTCTGCTTAGAGGAAGGACATATAGAGAACTTTGCAAGCTGACCTTCTTCATGATTAGATGTAGGAAAATACCTTGAAACTTATCTCTGCACCACATTCATCACTTGCAAAATCTGCCTCAGAGATGCCAGTGGGGTAAGATTGTGGGATTAAAACCAAACAAAAGGAGGACTTTTACACCCAATATACAATTGAACCTGTGGAGCTCATTGCCATGAGATACTGTGAAGGCCAGCAGTATAATCAAGTTAGAAAGGGATTGGAGGCCTTCATAAAGGATTGTTCCATCAATCACTATTAGCCAAGTTCACTGGAACTAAAATCTTTGACAGCTGGAAGATGGGAGTGAATGAGATATAGGACTTATTTTTGACACTTCCTCTGACGTATCCAGTGCTGGCTATGCTTGGAGGCAGGATAACAGACTAGATGGACCATTGGCCTGACCCAGTAAGGTAATTTTCTGTTCTTGTATTAAGAATAACTACTTATCTGGTCAAAGGCCTCAATCCACAGCGTACTTGCTGCGGAGCAGTCTCGCTGAAGTGCTATGAGACTACTCCACATCAAGTACATTTATGGATTATGACCACAGTATTTTGGGGCTGGAACTTACTAAAAAGGTCATCTAGTCAATTATCCTTCCTAGAAGCAAGACGAGTTGCACCTGCTTAAATATTACTAATACTAAGGGATGGCTTAGTACTAAGTAATTAATTACTAATACTAAGGAATGGCTTAAAAGTACTAAGCCATCCCTTAGTATTTTAAAAGGTATTTAACAATTATGTTTAAACACAAGTAGGCACGGCCAGGTTCTTCCTAGTTTTGTATTCTTTCTAGTTTTACCCTGTTGCTGTAGTGTAATTTCTAACACATATGAGTTTTGTCCGTATTAAAGGGCCTGACATAGATGAAACACACATGTTTCTCTAACCATTGGCCACTCCCCAACCTCCTTTGGTGGTTTGGCCCACCGAATGACTGTTGATTCTTCCCAATATTTAATCTAATCCTTTCCTCCTTCAGTTTATGCCCATTACTTCTTGTCCTACCCTCAGTGGCCACAGAGAACAAGTGGTTTCCTCCTGCTAATAAAAGGCAGGGACCCAAGAATTTCAGCACTAATGCAATTGCAGTCATTTTGCAGAATTTGGCACTTGGCCAAACTGATGCAGAAATTGCCTCTGGCTCTGCAAAACTAGAGCCTGAGTGAGGAGCACTGTGAACTAGTCAGTGGGATGCTAGCACTGTCAGCTGATGACATATATTTTGGGGCCATGGAGCCTCCTGCCATAGCTGTCCATGGAGTCTCCGGAGAGCAGTCCACAACCCCTCAATGAACTGAAGAGGACCCAATATATAGGAGGTCTGTGTGGTATTTCATGTTTGAGATAGGAGACATCAAAAACCTTTGGAATAGCATTCTGGGAAGCTCATTTGCACTGAAAAAATCTGCTTGATTTGCAGGATTTAGTTAATCTGCATAATCTATTCGGTTTACAGAATCTGGATTTTCTGCTTGCAGAATTTTGGGGGGGAAACTGCCAAATACCTGCTTATAAGAGCCGTTTGTAAGAGATCTCTTTCTGACAGCTGCTAAGATAACCTAGGATTTCCCTTTTATATATCCTAAGTAACTACAACTCATCTCTTTAGCAGAACACCACTAAATTTCTTCTAGAAACTAGATAAGACTTTGCTTATGAAAAAGAAAGAAACAGCCTTATTTTACTTACTGTTCCAACTGGTCTTTGCAAATCTCCCGTTGTTTCATGTAGCGTTTATATGCCTTTTCTTGCTCTTTGAGAATAGCTTTCTGACGCTCTCGTTCCATTTCTTCTTCCTTTTTTTTGTAAATATTTGGTCTTGTCTTCTTAAATTCAATCTGAGCATCCCTTTCCTTTAGGACTTCAGTAAGCAAGAGTGCTTTCTATAAAAGAGAAGTGGAATATTTCATATACTTCTTTCCTTTGACATTTAATTATGTGCAATGAAGCTAACTACAATATGAAAGGAAAGAGGATCGATCATCTACAGTACGTGTAAGCCTTTCACTCGCTCGCTCTGGTAATAATGATAGGTTTTGGCTTGTTCTATGGCCTCCTTCCGTTTCTCTGCTTGGAACTGTGCCTCTTCCATATCAATTTGTCTTCTTTCGTCCTCCTCCCTTTCATCACGCAGTTTTTTGGCTTTCATTTTCATCTGTGTCAGGCCCTTTAATACAGACAAAACTCATCTGTTTTAGAAATCACACTGTGGGAAAAGGGTAAAACTAGAAAGAAAACAAAACTAGGAAGAACCTGACCATGCCTACTTGTGTTTAAAAATAATTGTTAAATACTTTTTAAAACTGTGTGTCTGTTTTAACCCATTTAAATCACGGGTGGAGACTGGAACCTTGTTCCTCTTGTAAACCCTTTCAAAAATTGCTACAAGCTCTGCAGCCAGATAGGAGTAGGGAGGCAGGCTTTCTTATTGGGAGTGCTCTGGATGAAGGGAAGGCCAGAAGTTTAAAATGTAAAATAAAAATACTCTGCATTAAAAAACATCATTCATCTGAGGGTTTTAACATAGTTACAACAAGCGTCATAGAAGCTTCATAGTAAAGGATACATAAAGTTGCAATCACCATTGAAGTGAATGTATTTGTTAGGATAGCATGTCGCACTGAGCCCCAGAGTACTGTACATTAGCAGTGCAATTCTCTGAGCGACTATCAGCACTGTTTCCATTTAGCATGGGTGTGAGTAGCAGTGTTGATGCTAGTGTTTGGAGGATTGTACCCTAACTCAAGAAATGAAGATGCAATGTCACTTCTGAAAATCATGACAGCCTTGATACATCATTGATCTGCTTCCCCTACAACCATCTGTGCACTTTCTTCCATGCCAAACCTGGCATTTGGAACACCCTCCCTAAACTGAACTGTTTTCAGACTGCTCACCAAGACTCACTCCCATCACCACGTATGCAAGGTTACCCAGTAGTGAAGACTAGGTAAAGTAGAGTCAGGGGAACAAGGGGGGGGGCGGGGAGAGTTCATGGTTATGCTGCTTTCCACCAACCCTTAATTGATTTGTCTTATCACATTATAAACTCTTGAAGCAAGGGCTATATCTTGTATGTTTGCAATCCTGTGGATGTCAGTGTGGTACAGATTGTAATAAACGACAATGCATGCAACTGGCCTTGCAGGAAAAACTTAGTTAGGCAGACTGTGCAGAATTGGCTACAACACTATGAGAGAATTAGTGATAACTTTGGAAGTACACCTACCAAACATTTTAAATACGAAACTTTCAGGGAGGAGGAAAATAGTGAATGGTGGGCAGATGGTTTTACTGAGTTTGGTTCAGAGGAAGAACTTGATTAGACAGTCCCTGCAGACAGCGCACTCTCTCCCTCCCTCCTCTGTGATCCTGTTTTCAAACACTTGTGCTATGACAAGAGTAGGTCTAATCTGTAGCAACTACCATAAAGCACCTCTTATTCCTTTTCTACATCAGCAGCTGACGTTTCTTGGAACTCCTGGAGAGTGAAAATGAGAGGAGAGGCTTTCACTGCCTTCAACAGAGAGAATTATTAAGTGGAGCCACAAAAAGGTCCACTGGGGGGCGAACTCCAAGCTACCCGGAAGTACAGCCCGGATAAAAGAAAGACTCACCCTGCGGGGCGTCGCGGGTGCGCGCTGTGGGCCACGTGCCTAAGGGCTGCACACGCAAGGGTGCACCCTTGTGCGCACGGCCTTAGGCATAAACCAGGTGGGGACAGAAGTTAATCCCCGGAAGACGGTGAGGGTTGGGAGCAACCATGAATAAGAAAAGAGGGCGACAGGACTCTTCCCCGCCTTCAGAAGAGGATTTGCCGGTGAAACTTAAGCATAAGGCATACAATTTTACCGCAGGTATCTCCTGTTTACCAACACCATTTGGGGCTGTAGCTTCAGAGGAGCCAGTCCCAGTAACTAAAGACAGTCATGTGACATATAGGGATGAAGGGCATGAATGTAAGAATGACTATGAGGAAGATCATTTAGCATGCCAGACCACAAAAAGGTAAACTCTAGATGCAATAAAATTCTGCTTATTTCAAAGCCATTTGACATGCTGCAGGAGAGAAGGTGGTGTGCGTTTTAAGAGCACTTTATGACAAATAACCCACCATATTCCAAATGCACATTTACTTACTGCAATGGTGTTGGTCTAGTTTTTCACAATTGCTTTTGAGTGTAAGTGCATAGCTTTCCGTTCATTCCTCTCAGCACGAATTTGTGCTGCTTCTCTGGCAGGCCCATCCAGGCTGTCTTGAATCCTTTCCCATTCTGCCTTTGGCAGTATGGTGATCTGCCGAAGATCTACTCCACTTGGGAGAAAAATTCCCTCTTCAATTTCATCTTCATCCAAACCATCTGTAGCTACATTAAAAGAGAGAAGTTACTTCATTTGTAGCTCTCATCTCTTAGCCAGAGAACTACCTTGATCCTGCAAGTTAAATGGATGACTAACTCGATTCATTTTGATTTCTATGAGATTTTAATCCTACTTGGGCAGTAGATTGGTTTAAGAGTAGCAATGCCCACCTTGTGCTGGACTCTATAGCTACCAGGCATTTATTTGTTTAGATTTATATCCTGCCCTATCCCAAGGCTCAGAGTGGCTCACAATGAATACACAAATAAAAATACATATACAAATATAAAATACATAATTAAAAATCCATAAAAACTAACGACACCCCCCCTCATCTCTCCCTCCAAACCTATTCCTGCCCATTAAATGCCTGGTCAAATAAGAAGGTCTTACACTGCCTCCGGAAGACATTCAAAGGGCTTAGGCGAACGTCCAAGGGAAGGGAATTCAAAAGCTGTGAAGCACCCGAGAATGCCTCTCTGCGAACCCAATTCGTATGAAACTGGCCCAATGATGGAACCTGCAAGATGGCACTCATGGCAGGTCTTAAGGGCCGCAAAGGGACATAAGGAGAGAGACGGTCCTCCAGATATGCAGGGACCAAGCTGTTTAGGGCTTTATAGGTCAATACAGAGGCGTAGCTAGCTTGGGATGGGCCCAGGGACAAGATATGTCTGTGGGCCCCCCTGACTCTTTTTTCCTGCTGGTGGTGAAGCCGCTGGCCAGCCTAGGAGCACCTCCGAGCTTGGCCAGCCTAGGGGCGCTGGGCTGCTGGTGCTTGGGACTTACCTGCTCTCTGCAGTCTGCGGCGTGCTGCTGGTGACCTGCTGCTGGGCCCAGAACTGGGCCCACAGTGCACTCTGTCCCTTGCAGCTCTCTGCCCGCATGCTGGGGCTGAGTGCAGTCAGCAGCACCACCTGACTAGAGGCGGTGGCAGTTTCACTCAGTTACTGTGTGGAGCCACTGCTGGGCACCTTCCCACTTGGGCTGGGCCTCCCTTGAGCCAGCCCTACCCAGACCAGGTCCAGACTGGTGGGGAGGACTCCTCCTCCACGACACGGCGCCAGGGGGGTGAGCCGAGCCGCGAGGCTTTTGAGTGTGACCTGGCCTGATGCAGACTGCATGCAGACCCCTCCCTGCTTGCAGTCTCCCCCCCCCGGCTTGCAGTTGAATGTGACCTGGCCTGATGCAGACCCTTCCGTGGCTTGCAGTCTCCCCGCCCCCCCCCCGGCTTGCAGTTGAGTGTGACCTGGCCTGATGCAGACTGCATGCAGACCCTTCCGTGGCTTGCGTCTCCCCCCCCCCCCGGCTTGCAGTTGAGTGTGACCTGGCCTGATGCAGACTGCATGCAGACCCTTCCGTGGCTTGCGGTTGCAACACGGGGGGGGGGGGGAGGGGCCCACGCAACAGCCGGAAGGGCCCCCAGCCGACTCAGGTAGCAATTTTAAAAAAGAAAAAAAAAGGGGGGGGGGGGAGGGTGAATAGTTCCAATGGGAATGTGAACAAGATCCCAATCAATTCAGATTATTTAACAGAGGTCCGTTTTCTGGATACTACTGAACTGGGGAATCCTCCGAGAGGATACTGTGGACTTGGCAGTCTCCCCTATGGGGCCAAGAAGGACCAGCAATGTTGTGATTGCTGAAGTAGAGATTCCTTCTATCTCTACAGCCCTAAGCAGCCCATGACCAACCAGAAGGAATAGAATAGCAAGAGGGCTGCGTTTGGAGAAGGAGGGTGAGACATTAGGGAGAGGCAGAGGTCAGGGGTTTTCCCATGAGATGCTTAGATTTGCTTCCTGGAACATCACAGGCCTCAAGTCAAAGATGTCCGACCCAGACTGGGGGGAATTTTTGCTGGACTTTGACGTGATATGTCTACAGGAGACCTGACTCTTGGAAGATGGTTCATGGCAATTGAAGGGGTTTGGATTGGTTTTTCATAGTGGCCAAAAGAGGGGCCTTAAGGGGCGTCCTTCAGGTGGGCTGGCAATTTTTATAGCTAATAATCTCTGGAGTTGCCTTACTATATTATCCTCCAGAAGGCTGGAGTTTCAGCAGGCATTACTTAAGCTAGGGCAAGGACAAGAAGATTGGATTGTCCTATTAAATGTATACATTCCTCCCATATCTTCGCCCTATTATCGGGCAGACATATGGGAGACCCTTGAGGAAGTTGTCCTCGAGGTACAAGAGCGGTATCCTAAAGCAACAGTGTTACTGGCAGGAGACTTGAATGTCCAGCTGAGGGTAGGACGAGGTGAGCGGGCTCAGGGGGTTGATCCCAGAGAGACTTGGCCTCTTGCTATACGAGGTAATGGCATTGAACAAAAGCTGGAGACCTTTATTTATAATGCAAGTCTTGCTTTAGTGGGGGAAGAGGTGTCGGGGGACCCTGAGAAAGGTAGTACTTTTGTGGGACCCCAAGGAAGGAGTACAATAGATGTGATCCTTACAAACCGAGAGGTCGTTGATAAATTTGAGGAATTTCAACTGATCGCTAGGCCAGAGAGTGACCACCTGGTGCTTAGAGTCAATATTCTGGCCCAGAACAGGTGTCGAAAGGTTGAGGTAAATTATCCCCCTGCAACCCTGGCTGGCAGGGTTAGGAAAATATCCCAAGCAATGCTCATTGCGCGAATTCAGGTTCTATGCTCGACAGGGAAGCTTAAAGAGCTGAGTTCACAAATATTGCCATTAGAGAAGGGCAAGATCCTCCAGTGTTATGAGGAAATTATTTGCTGTATGCAAGGGGCATTTGTGGATTTTAAACCCAAGCGACAGTTTCAAGGGAATCACCCCTGGTATGACCAGGACTGTAGGACATCAAAAACCCACCTCATTGCTTCTAGGAAGAGATGGGTTGGGGCTCCAAGCGCAACCCACTACCAGAAGTTTCATGAAGATAGGAGAGTATATGCTATGTTGCTAAAGAATAAACGAGAAAATTTCCTTAAGGACATTTGGGCCCGATTGATGGTTAGTCATAGGATGGGGGATTCCCATAAGTTTTGGCTAAATATAAACAAGCTATTGAAACCAAGGAAAATTGTGAATAACCCCAAGGTACCTATTGACCTTTGGGAGACATTTTTTGGCCAGTTGTATGAAGAGCCTCAAGGGATAGAAGTGTCCTGTGGTTCCCAACCAGGAGGGGATGCGATAGCTACCCAGGTACGGAGTACACAGATAGTTTTTCCTGAGACTCAAATTACGGATATAATCCTATCCCTGAAGAGGAAAAAGGCCCCTGGCCCCGATTATATCACTGCGGAGATGCTTCAGGCAGCTCCACAGTGGTGGGCATCGATACTTGGTAAACTTTTCAAAAACATTAGTATATATTGGGAGATGCCCCCTTCATGGCTTCAGAGCTGGATCGTTCCGGTTTTCCAAAAAGGAGACGGAACAGATCCAGCATGCTATAGGCCGATAAGTCTGTTGTCGGTGGTGAGTAAGGTCTTTACCAGGTGTTTATTGAATCATCTTGAAGAATGGGTTGAAGACCATTAAATTATACCCCGGGAGCAGTTTGGCTTTGGGAAAGGAAGATCTACAACTGACTGCTGCTTTATATTACAGCACATTATAAACAAATACCAGAAAGTCAGGAAGGGTAAATTATTCCTGGCCTTCATAGATTTGAGCAAAGCTTTCGATTCCATCCCCCGGGCTCGTCTTTGGGAAAAGCTTCGCATGCTGGGGATAAATGTCAATCTTCTGGACCTCATGATGCAGCTGTACAAGGATAATAAGGCAAGAGTCAAAGTAGGACCAAGTAATCAACTAAGTGGGGATATTACCATACAGAGGGGGGTCAGACAGGGGTGTGTGCTGGCCCCACTTTTAATATTTATATGGCTGATCTTGTCAAGTGGTTGGCTTTGGAGGATACACACACCCCACCCCAGACTTGGTACTCATAATTTGAACATTCTGCAATTTGCAGATGATTTAGTTTTAATTTCCCAAACAGCTAAGGGGTTAAAGCGATCGATATAGGCTTTGGACGACTATTGTGTTGCAAATGGATTGTTACCCAACCCACACAAATCGAAGATTATGTTTTTTGGCTGCCGTAAAACATCTGGAAAATGGGAGACTGCCAAGAAACCCTTGGAGGTGGTGCAATCCTATGTTTACCTCGGGGTGACCTTTTCTAGTAGGGGCACATGGTCCAGGTACATACAAGGGCGGGCAAAGAAAGCAGTACAATTTGCAGGGGCAATAGCTAGAGCAGCGAGGATTTCCCAGGGTGTGCCCGTTTCGACCTTTCTAGAGGCTTATAGAGCCAAAGTCTTGCCTGTAGTGATATTCGGCCTCGAGATTATTCCACAACCAAACTTTTTCCAAGGATCCTCTCGGAGGATTCCCCAGTTCAGTAGTATCCAGAAAACGGACCTCTGTTAAATCAATCCTTGGAAAAAGTGCAGAATTCTTCTCCATAGGATTCTTCAGGTTGGGAAGGGTGTCCCAGGATCTGTGATGAGAGCGGAAACAGGGATGGCCTCTATAGAACTACATGCCAAACTTGCCCTGGTACGGTATTGGCTAAGATTGATTACTTTGTGGGAAAATTCTATCCTGCGGCTATATTTTCAGGAGGAACTGCAGTATGAGGGCAACGGAGATTATCCGTGGCTCAGGTACTTGGGAGACCTCCTGCATAGCCTGGGTTTTTCGTTCGCTTACTTTGTTGGGAAGCCCTTGGAGAGGATTGGGAGGGAAATCTTGGATAGATCGAAGGACGTTGAGGGACAAGAGGATTTGGCAGTGGTTAAGAGCTGGAGGGTTGCCCCCAGGTTTAAAATAATAAAGACTGTGTGGGGGTGAGTCATATTTAAACACTCTGCAAAACCGCAAACTTCGGAGAAGTTCCAGATGGTGAAGACCGCGATGGTGGAAGGGAGGTATGAAGGTTCCTTACGAGGAGCGAGTTGGTAGCTGTTCCCAGGGAGGGGTAGAGGACGTAGTGCATTTTTTGGTAATCTGCCCCTACTATAATACACTTAGGGCAGTTTGGTTGCAACCACTTATTCGTGATTCTTTGCGCACCAAATTGGTCCAGGGATAGGAGTGGTTTCTCAACCTTCATGAAAAAGAGGATGTGGTGGCCGTCGCGTCCTATACATAGCTTCCCAAAGGAGAGAGAGGATTAGGGAGAGGTTACAGGGGTCAAGCTCTGCCACGGCAAGCTCCGTGGAAGAGCAAGGCAACATATAAGCGGCATTCGTTTGCTGTTATTATATGGCTAGGTAGCCACATGGCAGTAGGATGATTATATGTGGATGGCTGTGTATTGTATTATATTGAGGTCTAAGTTACCCGTGATATTTAGAGATATTTGTGATTTTTGTAGGATTAGTTTACTAGCCCTACTAAGGAGATGGAGGCGTGACATGCGGTTGGACTAAATTATCTTTTCCAATCAATATAAGGTTAAGGTTGATACCTTTTGAGATTGTTGCTCTGTTTGGATGGATATCTAATCTACGCAATAGTAGAAAATGGTAACTGATAACAAACGTTGATAGGTATTAGTCTATGTCGACACGATGTATTTGACATGGAAGACGATATGGTAGATGTTATCTCTTACCTTCTTTGTTACTGTTAAGATTATTTGTTCAATTAGTTTTTTATGTTCTGTCTAGTTCGATTTAGTGCTTGTTCATCGGTTTTTAATAGTATTAATATATTGTATTTGTTTTTGTATTTGTATTTGTTGGGTGTGTGTTGGCCATGGCGAGAGCCCATGCCTAAATAAAAATGATGATGATGACCTCTGACAGTGTTTTTCCCACCTCCCTCATTTCCGCATGGCTACCAGTCACTGCACCCCCTGCCTCTGGCACTATGTATCCCCCTGCCCTTCCCAGTGATCTCTAGAAATATTGATAATGTGTCCCTCCTCCCCCTAGTCTCCATGGCTATTGGTCACTGCACTCTTGCCTCTGACACTGCTTCCCTCTCTGTGGTATCCATGGCTACCTGGCACTGCATGTCCTCTCTCTCCTCGGTCTTCATGGCTATCAGGCACTACATCCCCTGGCACTGTGTATCCCCTCTCCCCCTGGTCTCCATGGCTACCAGGCATTACACCCCCTGGCACTGGTGTCCCCTCTCCCCCTGATCTCTATGGCTACCAGGCACTGCACCACCTGGTACTGTGCGCCTCCCCATCCCCCTAGTCTCCAGGCCCCAGGCCAAAGCTGCCCGCCCGCCCCCAGAAGCCCCGCCCACCCCCTGAAGCCCCCAGAAGCCATTGCGGCAGGGCTCCACCCCCAGCCA